>CM035838.1:358296972-358501972 GCA_020510985.1 Pholidichthys leucotaenia | reverse complement strand
ATATATATAGTGGGGTAAAAAAGTATTTAGTCAGCCACCAATTGTGCAAGTTCTCCCACTTAAAAGATCAGAGAGGTCTCCAATTTTCATCATAGGTATACCTCAACTATGAGAGACAAAATGAGAAAAAAAAATCCAGAAAATCACATTGAAGGATTTTTAATGAATTAATTGGTAAATTCCTCGGTAAAATAAGTATTTGGTCAATAATAAAAGTTCATCTCAATACTTTGTTATATACCCTTTGTTGGCAATGACAGAGGTCAAACGTTTTCTGTAAGTTTTCACAGGGTTTTCACACACTGTTGCTGGTATTTTGGCCTATTCCTCCATGCAGATCTCCTCTACAGCAATGATGTTTTGGGGCTGTCACTGGGCAACACAGACTTTCAACTCCCTCCAAAGATTTTCTATGGGGTTGAGATCTGGAGACTGGCTAGGCCACTCCAGGACCTTGAAATGCTTCTTACGAAGCCACTCCTTTGTTGCCTGGGCGGTGTTTTTTTTTTTTTTTTTTTTTTGTTACTTATTTGTACCCGTAGGTAGATTTGGTTTGCAGTCTGGTGACAAGCCACCGGCTGCTGGTCGCTGCGTGCGCGAGCGCCCTAAACCTACATGGTTTTTTTTGGTATGCGGGAGGAAACCGGAGAAATCCCGGAGTAAACCCACGCAACACGGGGAGAACATGCAAACTCCACACAGCTCACTGTTGGTCGGGGGCTGGGATCGAACCCACAATCTCATGATCCCCGCAATCCCCCGGCCAAGGGTAAACTGTGCTGCCACAGTGCTAAACCACTGCGCCACCGTGCAGCCCTGTTTGGTATCATTGTCATGCTGAAAGACCCAGCCACGTTTCATCTTCAATGCCCTTGCTGGTGGAAGGAGGTTTTCATTCAAAATCTCATGATACATTGCCCCATTCATTCTTTCCTTTACACGGATCAGTCGTCCTGGTCCCTTTGCAGAAAAACAGCCCCAAAGTATGATGTTTCCACCCACATGCTTCACAGTAGGTATGGTGTTCTTTCTCCTCCAAACACGACAAGTTGAGTTTTTACCAAAAAGTTCTATTTTGGTTACATCTGACCATATGACATTCTCCCAATCCTCTTCCGGATCATCCAAATGCTCTCTAGCAAACTTCAGACGGGCCTGGACATGTACTGGCTTAAGCAGGGGGACACGTCTGGCACTGCAGGATTTGAGTTCCCGGCGGCGTAGTGTGTTACTGATGTAGCCTTTGTTACTTTGGTCCCAGCTCTCTGCAGGTCATTCTCTAGGTCCCCCCATGTGGTTCTGGGATTTTTGCTCACCGTTGTCGTGATAATTTTGACCCCACAGGGTGAGATCTTGCGTGGAGCCCCAGATCGAGGGAGATTATCAGTGGTCTTGTATGTCTTCCATTTTCTAATAATTGCTCCCACAGTTGATTTCTTCACACCAAGCTGCTTACCTATTGCAGATTCAGTCTTCCCAGCCTGGTGCAGGTCCACAATTTTGTTTCTGGTGTCCTTTGACAGCTCTTTGGTCTTGGCCATAGTGGAGTTTGGAGTCTGACTGTTTGAGGTTGTGGACAGGTGTCTTTTATACTAATAACGAGTTCAAACAGGTGCCATTAATACAGGTAACGGATGGAGGACAGAGGAGCCTCTTAAAGAAGAAGCTACAGGTCTGTGAGAGCCAGAAATCTTGCTTGTTTGTAGGTGACCAAATACTTATTTTACCGAGGAATTTACCAATTAATTCATTAAAAATCCTTCAATGTGATTTTTTTGATTTTTTTTTCTCATTTTGTCTCTCATAGTTGAGGTATACCTATGATGAAAATTGAAGACCTCTCTCATCTTTTAAGTGGGAGAACTTGCACAATTGGTGGCTGACTAAATACTTTTTTGCTCCACTATATATATATATACTGTATATACTGTATATATATTGTGGGAACACACATGGGACCTGTTGGACCGCTTTTGTGACTCACATTTTAGGCCAGAACAAAGGCAGGAATCTTAGCCTTGGTATGCAAGGCTGGAGACTGTGGGGGGTCAATTAAGGGATTAAGGAAAGGATGCATGGGAGACAGTGGAAGTGATATCATGGAGAAAGATGCATTGTGACTGTCTTTATTATGCAAAGTGGTCTGTGTGACATGTGATCTATGAGGTGTGAAGTCCCTGATATTTAAGGGCGAGAGTTTACTGTTTCACTCTCTTTTTTCTCTGCTTTGAAATGATGGAGATGTGAATAAAGCTAACTCTGAGAAAGAACTCTGCCTCGTCATTTTCACATCTTCCACACTGGTGACCTGAGACGTATCATGGAAGAAGAAAATTCCCCCGGGCCAGCCGCGTCAGGAGCCCCCAGCCAAGCGAATGCCGCTACAGTCCAGCTACTGGACTTCTGGCAGAACAATCCGCACTCATGGTTCAACGCGGTTGAGGCGCAGTTCAACCTCCGGGGGATATCGGTAGATACCACGAAATTCTACCACGTAGTCGCAAAGCTGGACAACAACACGGCCCAGCATGTGGAGAGCCTGATCGACCAGCCGCCAGAGAGCGTCAAATACGGCACGTTGAAGACTGCACTCATCCAGCAATTCACCCCCTCGGCGGAGGAACGAGCAGAGAGGCTCCTGGCGCTGACGGAGGGGGAAAACGACATGCCGGCAAGCCTGATGGAGAAGTTGTTGAGGTTGAAAGACTCTGACGACGATCACTTCATTTTCACCCACCTCTTCCTCAGGACTCTACCATCAGCAGCGAGAGCGGTGCTGGCCAGTTTGCCACTGTTGGCCCTATGGGACTACCACGCGCTGGGCCGAGAGGCACAGTGGATTGTCAACACCACCAAGCGGTGCGCAGCCACGGCCGCTGCAGCGGAACTCGGCGCGACGACCGGAGACGACAGGAGGCCAGAGGCAGTGGTGCCAGACTCACCGACGACGGCGGCGGCAAGGGCCAGGGAGCGTGGACCGGATGTCTTTTGTTTCTACCATCGCCGCTTCGCAGAGAGGGCACGCAAGTGTGTACCGTCGTGCCAGTTCGGACGTTCGGGAAATGCCAAGACCGGGGGTCGGTAGCAGCCGCGGCCCTCGGGGAAGAGAACAAGCTGCTCTACTTGTCGGACCCACGCTCCGGGAGGCAGTTCCTCGTCGACACAGACTCCCAGTTGAGTTTCATCACACCTTCCTACGTGGACAGACTGGCTGGTTCCGGAGGTCCCCTGGTGACAGCGGCGAACGGCTCGGAGATTAAGACCTTTGGTGAGAAGACTCTGCTTCTGTCTCTACACGGCCGTGCATGTGAGTGGACTTTTGTTGTAGCAACAGTAAATTTCAATATGCTGGGGGATGATTTTTTGTGCTCACATGGGTTGTTGGTTGATCTCGCTAACAGGCGCCTGGTTAATGCACTTTCTTTTGATTCTATCCCCTGTACAGCGCGAGTGGCCCCGCCAACAGCACAAGCCAACGTCACAGCAGCAGGCGGTAAGTTCCACACACTGCTCACTCAGTTCCCAGCACTCACTGTCCCCACTTTTTCGGCGACAGTCGCTAAGCACGGGGTGGAGCATTTTATTACCACGACCGGACCGCCCGTTTTTGCAAAAGCTTGGCGCTTGGACGCAGTTAAGCTGGCCATAGCGCACGAGGAGTTTGCCAGCCTGGAGAGGTTGGGCATTATCCGACGTTCAAACAGTCCGTGGGCTTCCCCCCTACATATGGTCCCGAAAGCTGATGGATTATGGCGCCCTTGCGGGGATTTCCACAGGTTAAACAATGCTACAGCGCATGACCGCTACCCAATCCCACATATCCAAGATTTTTCGGTTCATTTGGCAGGGGCGCGCATTTTTTCTAAAATAGACTTGGTCCGCGGTTACCACCAAGTCCCAGTGCGCGCTGAGGACATACCCAAAACAGCGGTAATAACTCCGTTTGGTTTATTCGAGTTTTTACGCATGCCATTCGGACTTAAAGGGGCTGCTCAGACGTTCCAACGCATGATGGACGCGGTGCTTCGCGATCTCCCTTTTGTGTTCGTCTACCTGGACGATATTTTAGTAGCCAGCGCGTCCGAAGACGAACACGAAAAACACCTGGCCACAGTTTTCCGAAGGTTGGGAGATCACGGGTTAATAATCAACCCAGCGAAGTGTCAGTTCGGGGTGGCGCAGATCGATTTTTTGGGACACCGCGTCTCTCCCGAGGGAGCAGTTCCTCTGCCTGACAAAGTGCGCGCTGTGGCAGATTTTCCCCGGCCGCAGACAGTCAGGGCGTTGCAGGAGTTTTTGGGAATGGTGAATTTTTATAACCGTTTTCTCCCCCGCACGGCACAGCTCATGCAGCCGCTGTATGCCGCGCTCAAAAAAAAGAAACCCGCGGATAAGGTCGAGTGGTCCCCGGAGCGGAACCAAGCGTTCTCAGAGGTGAAAGCAGCCTTGGCAAAGGCTGCGGTGTTGGCACACCCAGACCCAACGGCCCGCATAGCGCTCACCACTGACGCATCAGAGGTGGCCATAGGGGCGGTCGTGGAGCAACATGTGGCCGGGGTTTGGCAGCCCCTCGCATTTTTCAGCAGGACCTTGCGCGATAGCGAACGTAAACACAGTGCGTTCGACAGGGAGCTGCTCGCTCTCCATTTGGCCATCCGCCACTTTCAGTTCTGGCTGGAAGGACGCGCTTTCACCGCGTTCGTTGATTACAAACCGCTAACATTCGCAATGGCCAAGGTCTCTGAACTGTGGTCAGGCCGGCAGCAGAGACAGCTGGCCGCGATATCAGAGTTTACCACTGATATTCAGCATGTGGCGGGCAAACTCAATGTAGTGGCAGATTGCCTCTCGCGCGCCGTGGCGGCCCCAGTCAGCGTAGGGGTAGATTATGCAGCCATGGCCGTGGAGCAGGTTAATGACGCGGACGTGCACGTGCTCCAGTCTGGACCAACAGGGTTAAGGCTGGAGAGCAGGGTGCTCCAAGACGGTATGCCCCCCCTAATCTGCGATGTCTCCACGGGACAGCCGCGTCCAGTAGTACCGGCCGCGTGGCGCCGCCGCGTTTTTGACTCGGTTCATTCTTTGGCGCACCCTGGAGTGCACGCGTCGGTCAAAATGGTGGGAGAGAAATTTGTGTGGCCGAGCCTCCACAAACAGGTCAAAGAGTGGGCAGCAGCCTGCACGGCGTGTCAACGAGCCAAAGTGCACAGGCACACGAGGGCTCCTTTGGAACAGTTTCACATTCCGGCCAAGAGGTTCGATCACGTTCATGTGGACCTTGTTGGACCCCTCCCGCTGTCACAGGGATGCACACATCTTCTGACAATGGTGGACTGCACCACGCGCTGGCCTGAAGTGGTCCCGCTGGCATCAACCACGGCCGAGGAAGTGGCGCGCGCGTTTTTAACAGCTTGGGTGGAGCGCTTCGGCGTTCCGTCGGACATTATGTCCGACAGAGGCCCTCAATTTGTTTTCGAGCTTTGGTCGACAATGGCCTGCAGCCTAGGTGCCACAATTCACCGCACAACCACGTACAGTCCGCAGGCTAATGGGTTATGTGAGCGTTTTCATAGGTCATTGAAAGCGGCTCTCAGAGCGTCACTGACGGATACAAATTGGGTTGACAAGTTACCATGGGTGTTATTGGGGTTGCGTTCTGCACCTAAAGAGGATCTAGAAGCCTCACCAGCGGAGCTCGTGTTTGCGCAGCCACTCCGGCTGCCTGGGGAGTTTCTCCCAGATAACCCTGCGCCAGACACCTCCCCATCTCAGCTGTTGCGGAGTAACATAGAATCAAGCACGCTGCCCGGCCCCGTGCACCACAGTTTTCCGCGCGTTTTTGTGCCTAAAACTTTGAAGAACGCAGAGTTTGTTTTTGTTAGACACGATGCGCATCGAACCCCGTTGCGGCCGCCTTATGACGGACCATTCAGAGTGCTAGAAACAGGGGACAAGTAGTTTTTGCTAGATTTGGGGGGTAGGAAAGAGAAAATTGGCATAAACAGACTTAAACCCGCTTTTGTGGTGGCAGATGAGGAAGTGCTGTTGGCAAAGGCCCCGCGGCGAGGTCCACCACGGAGGGTTTCACACAGTAATGTTTCCCAAAGTAATGTTTCCCCAGAACACCCGCAGAGACTGACAAAGGGTTTCCGCCCCCAGACGGCAAACCCCCAGCGTGACAGCGCCGCAGAGACCGTGAACCCCAGCTACAGCAGATTCGGCAGGAGGCTGAAGCCTATCCAGCATGTGGACTGATGTGTATTGAGGCTATCACGGCATGCATGTGGTTATCTTCTTGTTGTTCTGTTTTTCTAAAATGCTGGGGGCGCTTGTGTGGGAACACACATGGGACCTGTTGGACCGGTTTTGTGACTCACCTTTTAGGCCAGAACAAAGGCAGGAATCTTAGCCTTGGTATGCAAGGCTGGAGACTGTGGGGGGTCAATTAAGGGATTAAGGAAAGGATGCATGGGAGACAGTGGAAGTGATATCATGGAGAGAGATGCATTGTGACTGTTTTTATTATGCAAGGTGTTGAAATGCATTGTGACTGTCTTTATTATGCAAGGTGGTCTGTGTGACATGTGATCTATGAGGTGTGAAGTCCCTGATATTTAAGGGCGATAGTTTACTGTTTCACTCTCTTTTTTCTCTGCTTTGAAATGATAGAGATGTGAATAAAGCTGACTCTGAGAAAGAACTTTGCCTCGTCATTTTCACATCTTCCACAATATATATATTTAAAAAATGTACTTTTATATATATATATATATATATATATATATATATATATATATATATATAGTACATTTTAAAAGATTTTAAAAATGTGAGAGACCCCACACATGATGCTAAAAAAGTTAAAAAAGAAAAAAACATTAAGTTTTGTTCCCATCGTACTGTATGTGGAGGGCAGCAATGAGGGCAGCAATGTGACAAGACAGCACACCACACTGGCACTGTTATGAATCTCTGAGCTGCACACACACACACACACACACGCGTGTGCACACACACAGAGGAGAATGAGCCATTTTGCTGCAACTGTTGCATCAGTATTGCCCATTTGTCTGAAATTTTTAAATAAAAATGATTTATTTCGTTCATTTTTGAATCTTGTCATTTAGTCAAAGCATGTGTCCACATGTAATATGCAGTTGATCTGGTCATTCCGCTCCACAATGAAGCAGCAGTCGGGACTTTCGTCTACCACTGACCGAACAGGCTCAGCGTGCCTCCCTGCAAACGATTGTGGAGCGCCCTGTTGGACACCGGTGTTGCCCGGTTAATGGGAGTCTCGGCTGCTGCTTTACCTGTGTGCCAGTGATGTCATTTGCGGCACCATGGGTCCCTGGCAGCCTCCCTCCCGCACCTCATGTTCTCTATGCTGAATATATCCATTAGACCTACGCAATCACAGCAACTTTATGGTATATATTTTGACTGAGCGGCTCCATACTCGTGGATGCACACCCTCGTAACCTCAGCAACAAAGCACTTCTAAAATCTTTGTTTGCAAAGCATTGTGGTGACTGACAGGTCATGATGCTGTGTTATCCAATCAGCATTGTCGTGATGCCGCTTATTGTCCAGTCAGCATGGCCGTGATGCGGCATATTATCCAATGAGCACGGAGTCAATCCAAAACCCCGCCCACACTTCTTGAAGCCAGGGGATGAAGACGTAGAGCTGTCACACAGCGGTGGCTAAACTTTTATTGATAAAAATGATATATTTTACTGAGTGACTCCATATTCGAGGATGCACACCCTCATAGCTTTAGCAAAGCACGTTTAAAATCTTAGGTCAGTGTGATGAACGGTTTGAGATATGTGAGGAACACACACACACACACACACAGACACACAAACAGACAGAGATATTGTGAATTTATAGATAGATGATATTTGTCTTGAGAACTCAGTCCACACTGACTGTCTCTATACATTTCAGCACATCAGTTCATTTTTGAATAACTTACTGTTTGTAGCAATACCACTTGTCATACCACTCGTTCAGTGGTGAATAGACATCCTGTCCTAAGTATAAGCAAGTATTTCTGCATGCCCGTAGAAAGCAGGTGTAAGCAAGCACGTCACCACTTGTTCAGTGATGCCTGCCCTTGATTGTTGGTGTCATAGCGAGTCCTATGATCTTTGATGATGTCATAGTGAATCCTATAATCTTTGATGATGTCATAGTGAGTCCTATGATCATGAGTGATGCCTGCCTTTGATCTTTGAAGATGTCATAGTGAGTCCGATGCCTGCCTTTGATCTTTGATGATGTCATAGCAAGTCCTATGATCTTTCAGCGAGTCCTATGGTCTGGACAGACAGACACATGATGTCTATATGACGTCATATAGACATCATAGGCGAATCCCATGCTCTTTTAGCGAGTCCAAGTACTGCATGTGGCGGTAATGCACCTGTAAACTGGTTGAGAAGAAGAAGAAAATTTCTTATAGAGGCTTTTATAGATTGGGGAGAACAGCTCCCAGAAGATATATAGAGTGATGATTTGGAGTGAAGTACGTGGCAGTAATGCACCTGTAAGCTGGTTGCCAACTGCCAATCAAATCTAAAAGAAAAAGATTTCTTATAGAGTGATATATAGAGTGATTTGCATAGAGTGATTCACAAGATCACAAGCAACAACGAGAGGGATATAAGATGGCGATGAGAGGGGGCATCATTTTGTGAGTGGAACCCAATTAAGCTCACAAAAGCAATTAATAAGTTACTTGGAGAAGTTTTAAATGCAAGAATTCTTCATAGTGGTTCGTTACTAGTTACATGTAAAGATAGTGTACAACAAGGAAAAGCAATCAGAGTCACTCAGAGGGGAAAAATGTGCAGTGCTTAATATTGGAAGGAAATAAGTCAATGAGAGGTGGTATATCGGAGATTTCAGTGGCTGTCTCAACTGATGAAATAATGAGGAACTTAACTGGAGCAAAAGTGACAGAGGTACAAAGATTGAAAACTAAGAAATGGTGAAAAATGTGATAGTCTGTCAGTAATGTTAAAATTTGATGAAACAAGACTGCCAAGTAAAGTGTATATTGGCTACATGAGCTATGAAGTCAGACTTTACGTTCCTCCTCCACTCAGGTGTTTCAAGTGTCAAAAGTTTGGTCATGTAACAACGATATGCAAAGGTAGACAACGATGTGCTAGATGCTCCGGTGAACATGAATATGGAAAGTGTGAAAGAGGAGCCAAATTAAAGTGCTGTAATGGCGGTGGTGAACATAGCTCTGCATATCGAGGTTGTGAAGCCAGCAAAAGAGCAGCAGAAGTTCAGCAGGTAAAAGTCTCCCAGGGATTAACATACAGTATGCAGAAGCTGCGAAAAAGGTGCCAGCTAAAAAAGAGGGAGTGGACTCTAACAGGGAAAGTGTGCAGGCTTGCAGTGCATGCAGTAGAATTAAGAACTATACTCTGGTTATGAAGGAAAATAATTTTGTCTTATTTGTGGTAGATATGATAAACTGCACTGCGCAGACTTCCAAGAAAACAGAAAAAATCAAAATCATTGTAAAAGCTGATTCCTCAGCACTTGATAACGGTCTTGATTGAGTTTCTTGACATCTACTTTTCTTTCTTTGAGACTCCACCATGCTCCAAACTTCCTCTTCCTCACTTCCCACCTCAATTCCTCCTAGTTGAATTCATGTCCTGGTCGAATCGCCTTCTTCTTCAGCAGAGAGTTGCCGTCTCTTCATGCCACGGCTGTCAAAACTAGTGGCCTGCCTGACTCTTCTCATTCTTCTGTTAGATTTGATTGGCGGTTGGCAACCAGCTCAAAGGTGCATTACCGCCACTGACTTGATTACGTTTTCCTCATAGCTTTATGACATTTTCCTCATAGCTTTGTCCTTATAGCTTTGTGAGGTTTTCCTCATAGCTTTGTCCTCATAGCTTTGTGGCATTTTCCTTATAGCTTTGTGATGTTTTCCACATTGCTTTATGATGTTTTCCTCAAAGCTTTGTCCTCATCGCTTTGTGATGTTTTTCTCATCGCTTTCAGAATCAGAATCAGAATCAGAATCAGAATCAGAATCAGCTTTATTGGCCAAGTATGCACAACACATACAAGGAATTTGACTTTGGCTAAAAACTTGCTCTCGTTGTTCAGGTGAAGGATTTAAATAAGGATTCAATGACAACCAGAGTATGTACAGTAAATTACAGTCTGTCCACGTTTCTATAAAAGGATGCAAATATATACAGGAATATATGCAGTTATTTACTTGGACTAACCACACTTTGCAGAAATATATGAAAAAATATACAATCACACAGTATTTCAATGTGGACTCAGATTCAGTGATATAATGTGAATGAAGTAAAAAGCAGTGTGAGAGTTATGTGCAATGTAATAATGGATGAAAAGTCATGAGTACAGCAACAGGTAGGACTAGGTGAATGTTAGGAGTTCATCAGAGTGATGGCTTGAGGAAAGAAACTGTTCCTGTGACGGGTGGTTTTGACCTTCAGTGATCTGTAACGACGACCAGAAGATAGAAGTTCAAACAGTTTGTGGCCGGGGTGTGATGGGTCAGCACAGATGTTTCCCGCCCGTTTCCTGGTTATGGACCGATATAAGTTCTCAATGGAGGGTAGGTCGGTACCAATGATCCTCTCCGCAGACTTAATGATCCGCTGCAGTCTGGTCTTGTCCTGTTTAGTGGCAGATCCAAACCAGACAGTGATGGAAAAGCAGAGGACAGATTGGATGATGGCGGTGTAGAAGACAACCAGCAGCTCCTGAGGCAAATCAAACTTCTTGAGCTGACGCAGAAAAAACAACCTCTGCTGGGCCTTTTTCCGGACAGTGTCAATATGGGAGGACCACTTCAGGTTCCGGGAGATTGTGGTACCCAGAAACTTGAAGGAGTCCACAGTGGACACTGTGCTGTTGAGGATGGTGAGTGGGGGGGAATGAAGGGGGGTGTCGCCTGAAATCCACAGTCATCTCCACCGTTTTGGCTGGGTTAAGTTCAAGATGGTTCTGGCTGCACCAGAGGATCAGCTGCTCCACCTCCCGCCTGTATGCAGACTCATCATCATCCCGGATCAAACTGATGACTGTGGTGTCGTCCGCAAACTTCAGGAGCTTCACCGAAGGGTCCTCTGAGGTGCAGTCGTTGGAGTAGAGGGAGAAGAGCAGTGGGGAAAGGACACATCCTTGGGGGGCGCCAGTACTAATTTTTCGGGAGCTGGATGTAAATCTCCCTAGCTTCACCTGTTGCCACCTGTCAGTCAGAAAGCTGGAGATCCACTGGCAGGTGGAGGGGGGCACCTTGAGCTGGAGGAGTTTCTGATGAAGAATGCCTGGGATGATGGTGTTGAATGCTGAGCTGAAGTCGACAAACAGGATCCTGGCGTACGTCCCTGGGGAGTCGAGGTGTTGCAGGATGTAATGTAGTCCCATATTCACTGCATCATCCACTGACCTGTTTGACCGGTAGGCAAACTGCAGTGGGTCCATCAGGGGGCCTGTGATGACCTTCAGGTGGTTCAGCACCAATCTCTCCAAGGATTTCATGACCACAGAGGTCAGGGCAACAGGTCTGTAGTCGCTTTGTGATGTTTTCCTCATAGCTTTGTAACGTTTTCCTCATAGCTTTTTGACATTTTCCTCATAGCTTTGTAACATTCTTCTTTTTAATCTCGTATCTGCTTCTCATCTCTTTATTCTTCTTCTGGCTGTAGTCTGTATCTGTGTCTCATCTCATTCTTCTTCTTCTTCTTTAAGACTTGATTGGCGGTTGATCCACCAGCCCATGTCTTTGAACTTAGAGGTCCCCCACTTAACAAGTCTTCAACTGCTTCCCACTGTAGCCCCTTAATGCCAAGATATGTTTCTGCTGCTTTCACAATTTAGTTTAGTTTAGTTTATTTGAAAAGGGACAATGCAATTTCATAAAACACATGATTACACATGGTTAAAAAAGCCAGAATTAGCCAAAAGGCTAGTTTTCATCTGTAGTCCCCTGGCCAAGATGTAAAAAAGTAGTAAAATGCATCTACAAGAAAAAACATGGTTAGACATTTAAGAGGGCACTAATGTAACAAATAATATATACATAACAAACCGTACATTGAAACACAACATCAAACATCACAGCAGACTTATCTTTTAGTGTTGGCAGGTGTAGGTGTTTATAAGCCACATTTTCAATTTTTTTGTGAAGGCCTTGAATATTGTGAGCAGTTTAACCTCCTCAGGTACTGAGTTCCACTCACTAGCGCTCCTCACTGACCAGGCCGACTTACTGAAAGTGCTCTTGCGCAGAGGAATGAAACAGTCACCTCTGACAGAGCCTCGAGTGACGCGATCAGAGCTGTTTCTTTTGGCTGATGAACTCTGCCAGAGGATCTGGAGCCAAATCATGCAGTACTTTATAAGTCAAATTTAAATTTGCAAATGTATGAAGACTATCCCAATTTAAAAGACTGTATTTTTTTTAAAATTGCACAATGATGATAATGCCTAGGTTTTTTATCCATAACTTTAACTGCTTGTTTGTACAAAACTTCCAATGGTTTTTTGCGCTCAAACCCGCCTGGGACCAGCTAGTTAGGCAATAGTTGAAGTGACTCAGAATCATTGAATGCAAGTATATTTTTGCGGCTTCAGTTGACATTTCATTTCGAATTGCACGAAAATTTGCAAGATTTAACTTGATTTTTTTTACACAATTTAGCAATATGGGCTTTAAAGGAAAGCTGTGAATCTATTATTAACCCAAGATATTTATATTGGCTAACAATTTGTATTTTTCCTCCATTAACATGTACTGTATGTCAGGGTCAGGTGACACTCTATTTATTTTAGTGAAATACATGTCTACAGTTTTAGAAACATTTAACTGTAGACAGCACTCCTGCAACCAAGTTGTGACACAGGACATTGTTTTACTAAGTTTAGCAGCAACAGTGTCTTTGGAGCGACCATGAACAAAAAAAACTGTGTCGTCTGCATACATTAAGCATTCAGCTTCAGAACAAACAGTGGGCAAATCATTAATATAAAGACTAAATAAAAGGGGGCCTAATATTGATCCCTGAGGGACTCCAGAAGTTAGCCTAAGAGAATCAGATCTGCAGTTGTTAACTGATACAGATTGTGTTCGATCATGCAGATATGATTCAATCCAGCTCACAGCATTGTGAGAAAAGTTAAATTTAAAGAGCTTGGTAAGAAGAACAGAGTGATTTACTGTATCGAATGCTTTCCTGAGGTCCAAAAACACCGCCCCTACAACTCCACCCTTATCAAGAAAAGATTTTATTTTCTCAATGAAGAGGCATGTAGCCATTTCAGTGGAATGCTTGGATCTGAAACCAAACTGCATGGCATGGAGAGAGGGGGAACTACTGTTTAAATAATGGACAATCTGTTCTGCCACCCATTTTTCTGCAATTTTGGAAATGGCTGGAAGAATGCTTATTGGTCGGTAGTTATGCAGAAGAGTTGAGTCACCGGATTTAAAAACAGGGGTAACAATAGCAGATTTCCAGGCCTTTGGAAAATGGCCAGATGAAATTGAAAGATTAATGATAAAGGCAATAGGAGTGGCGAGAGCTGAACCTAAATCTTTGAGCATGTTCGTGTCCATTCCAAAAACATCTTTTGCTTTAGATGGTTTGAGTGCTTGAATTAAATCGATAACTTTGGTCTCAGTAATATTTGTAATAGTAAAAGACTGCGATGCAGACAATACAGGGTATTCCTTCCTTTGTTTTACTATAAACTTATCAGAGATTTCTGACACAGATTCAATGAAGTAGTTGTTAAAAGCATCAGCCATCACTTGAGGTTCTGTCAAGATGTTTCCATTCAACTGAATTTGCATTAGTTTTGCTTTGTTTTTCTGGGAATCACCCATTAGTTTTTTAATATATGTCCAGGTTATTTTAGAATTTCCCCTTGCACTATTCAAAACAGTAATGAAAAAATCAGCTTTAGATTTTCTTATTTCTTTCACTACCCTATTTCTCAATGAAATAAATTGGTGCCTGTTTTGTCCTGATTTAACTGACAACTTCAAAAATGATCTCATTCTTTCATCAATTTCAGAATAAATTTGTTTAACCAAGGAAGGCAATTCTTTCTAGCTTTTAGTTTAATTATCCGTGTAAATTGTATAATAATTTGTTGTATTTTGTTGGCAAATTTAGAACAATCCTCATCTAAATTTTTGCCAATGAGTAATTCATCCCAATTTACTTCTTGAATTGAATCTTGAAAATTTTGTTGTTCCTGTTTTGGTATCCTATGGAATTCAGTGGCGGCCAAGGATTTGAAGCGCTTTTTATTTAATTTTCTTGTGACCATTATAAGATTGTGATCAGACAATCCTGTGAGCATATTGTATGACTTCAAGATCCTTTCTGGCCTGTTAGTAAAAGCTAGATCAATCTGAGTGCTAGTGGAGTTTGTGATTCTCGTAGGGCCATTAATTACCTGAGTCATATCCATGTCATCCATAACCTTTTTCAGATTTTTCCTAACTTTGTTGACTTCCCAATTAACATTTAGGTCGCCCATTATTATTACCTCTTTTGCAAAATTAAGTTGTTTCAATAAAATTTCCAGCTTTTCATAAAAATCTACATTTGATGAAGGAGGCCTATAAATAACTACAAGAATAAAAGACATTTGCTGTGACAAAGAAACAGTTAGTCCAAGAAATTCCAGTCCATTCTCATCTGTAACATGTATCTCATTACAATTAAAAGTATCCTTGGCATAAATCATAATGCCTCCTCCCTTAGAAACCCTGTCTGTCTTTTCTAAACATTTTATAAACAGGTACAGAAGTATTGCTGAGGGTGAAGATTCATGGAGCCATGTCTCAGATAGGCAAAGAAAGTCAATATTGAATCAATGAGAGATGATGAACCTGATCACTTTTTGTTAGAATACTTCGTATATTTAAGTGTGCACAAAGAATGCCTTTTTGTTTATGTGCTGAGTCCCATATTAATTTAGAGTTATTAACAGTTTGAAACACCCTGAATTTCCGGTGTTTTAATATCGCAGGATTTGGCAGCCTCCTGTTTCTTTTATTGGCAATGTTTGCACATAGTGAAGGCCCGGCTGATGTTGGTGAAGATTCAGTTAGAGGTGATGATGACTCAAATATCAATGGAAGTGGCCCGGCTATTATTGAAGGTGATTCGACTGGCTGCAATGTAGGTCCAGCTGGATGATTTTGATTTTTTGTTTTCTTGGAAGTCTGTGCAGTGCGGTTTATCACATCTACCACAAAATTATTTTCCTTCAAAACCAGAGTATCTTCCTTAATTCTACTGCATGCACTGCAAGTCTGCACATGTTACCTGTTCGAGTCCACTCCCACTTTTTTAGCTAGCACATTTTTCACAGCTTCTGCATATGTTAGTCCCTGGGAGACTTTTATCTGCTGAATTTCTGCTGCTCTTTTGCTGGCTTCACAACCTTGATATGCAGAGCTAGGATCAACAAGGCAGTTACAGCACTTTAATTTGGCTCCTCTTTCACACTTTCCATATTCATGTTCGCAGGAGGATCTGGCACATCACTGTCTATCTTTGCATATCACTGCTACATGACCAAACTTTTGACATTTGAAACATCTGAGTGGAGGAGGAATGTAAAGTCTTGACTTCATAGCTCATGTAACCAGTATACACCTTACTTGGCAGTCTGGTTTCATCAAATTTTAACATTACTGACAGACTATCACATTTTTCACCATTTCTATGAGCTTTCAATCTCCATACCTCTGTCACTTTTGCTCCAGTTAAGTTCCTCATTATTTCATCAGTTGAGACAGCCATTGAAATGCCCAATATCACTCCTCTCATTGCCTTATTTCCTTCCAATACTGAACACTGCACATTTTTCCCCTCAATCTGAGTGACACTGATTACTTTTCCTGGTTGAACACTATCTTTACATGCAACCAGCAACGAACCACTACGAAGAACCCTTGCATTTAAAACTTCTCCAAGTAACCCATTAATTGCATTAGTGAGCTTAATTGGGTTCCACTCATGAAACAATGCCCCTTCCTGAGTAAGTTTAATGATTACTTTCCACTCCTTCTGTTCATTCTGGGATTGTTCATCCTCTGATTCCTCAGCAGTTGATAACGGTCTTGATTGAGTTTCTTGACATCTACTTTTCTTTCTTTTAGACTCCACCGTGCTCCAAACTTCCTCTTCCTCACTTCCCACCTCAGTTCCTCCTAGTTGAATTTGTGTCCTGGTCAAATCGCCTTCTTCTTCTTCAGCAGACAGTTGCTGTCTCTTCATGCTGTTTTTTTTTTTTTTGTTTTTGTTTTTTTTGTTTTTTTGTTTTTTCTGCGTCAGCTCAAGAAGTTTGATTTGCCTCAGGAGCTGCTGGTTGTCTTCTACACCGCCATCATCCAATCTGTCCTCTGCTTTTCCATCACTGTCTGGTTTGGATCTGCCACTAAACAGGACAAGACCAGACTGCAGCGGATCATTAAGTCTGCGGAGAGGATCATTGGTACCGACCTACCCTCCATTGAGAACTTATATCGGTCCATAACCAGGAAACGGGCGGGAAACATCTGTGCTGACCCATCACACCCCGGCCACAAACTGTTTGAACTTCTATCTTCTGGTCGTCGTTACAGATCACTGAAGGTCAAAACCCACCCGTCACAGAAACAGTTTCTTTCCTCAAGCCATCACTCTGATGAACTCCTAACATTCACCTAGTCCTACCTGTTGCTGTACTCATGACTTTTCATCCATTATTACATTGCACATAACTCTCACCTGCTTTTTACTTCATTCACATTATATCACTGAATCTGAGTCCACATTGAAATACTGTGTGATTGTATATTTTTTCATATATTTCTGCAAAGTGTGGTTAGTCCGAGTAAATAACTGCATATATTCCTGTATATATTTGCATCCTTTTATAGAAACGTGGACAGACTGTAATTTACTGTACATACTCTGGTTGTCATTGAATCCTTATTTAAATCCTTCACCTGAACAACAAGAGCAAGTTTTTAGCCAAAGTCAAATTCCTTGTATGTGTTGTGCATACTTGGCCAATAAAGCTGATTCTGATTCTGATTCTGATTCTGATTCTGATGACGTGTCTGTCAAAACTAGTAGCCCACCTGGCTCTTCTTCTTCTTCTTCTGTTAGATTTGATTGACGATTGGCAACCAGCTCAAAGGTGCATTACCGCCACTGACTTGATTACGTTTTCCTCATAGCTTTGTGACGTTTTCCTCATAGATTTGTGACGTTTCCTCATAACTTTGCAACACTTTCCTCATAGCTTTGTGACATCTTCCTCATAGCTTTCTGATGTAATCCTCATAGCTTTGTAGCTTTGTGACGTCTTCCTCATAGCTTTGTGATGTTTTGACCAAGATTTGAGATTCATCCAGGTTTTGTTGCTGTCACCCGTATCACTGCTTATATCACTCTTCTTCTTCTAGGTGGGTGATTCCATTTATTTGGGGTCCAGTGCACTATATCAGGGGTATCCGACTTTCAAGCGCTCTCTCTTTTTCTGTAATTTGCAGATGTCGGTTTCGTTTTTATAATATGCAAGGGAACATAAAAGAGTTTCAGACTTGCATTGCAATTTAAAAAAAAAAAATAATTGATTTTGCCGTTACCATCGAAACTATTGGTCGGGTCCCCTCATTTTTCCCAGTTTTTGTGTGACATGACAATCGCATCAATTTCAAAGTACCTGAAAGGGATCTCTGAGTAACTCTTTCTACTCATTTATGCAAGAGATAACAGAGTTGTAATGCAAATTCAAAATAAAACATTCCCCAATGTGATCGTATCTATGGTTTTTGTACGGCGACCCCTGCAAATTTACTCGTACGACGTAAATTTTCGTGTCCCCGAATTTACGCATCAACATGCAAGTTATTCGGTAAAGTAACAAGAAAAAAAGAAGTGCTGATGCTTTTCACTTTGCACCTTTCAAATCCCAAACCATACACGTAAAAAGGAGATCAGTCTTTGTGAAGCTCAGATGTAGAATATTTCAATAAAATCTCAAACATTTATGACACATCGAATATGGTGTCCCTTAAAATATTTACGTCTTCGGTCTTGGTCGGCCCGCGCGCAGCCCCCGTCTGGCAAGGCTGACCGCCCTGGGAAAGCCTTGATTTTCTCTACCCCGGATGTGCTCAACCCATGTGGAGAGGATTTACCGTGGCCATTTTGGATAGAAGTTATCGAAGGTCCAAACTTCCGTGTCCCACATTTACGCATCTTGTGATTTTACGTCTTATCCAACAAACAGGGAGAATTTGAAGATATGTATACACGTTATCACATCTTAATATGTCATGAAAATGTAGCTGTTGATGAGTTTTGATGCGTTAAAAATACTGGAAGTGTTGAAGTTGTTTCGTGTAAAACGTGTGCCATTGCAAAGTGCATTCAACTCCATACCGGGAAACAAAAGCCCAAGTGCCCCATTTACACCTTAACTTACAAGTAGTTAAAGTGAGCTCTCATCCTCAAGAGTTTTGGACATTTGAATTATATACTTGTTTCTGGTGCTTCTTTATCCTCATAAAATACCTATTGGAGTTGTCGCTTATAAAGTATAATCTAAAAACGAGGGAAATGCCATAGACGTAAAGCAAATTAAAGGGAAACCAAAACAATAGCGTCTCCATTTACGTCGCCTGCACCAGGTTGTTTTCTGGAAATCAAGTCAATGTCATGGTTTATTTCGCATTATATTTGTTACCGTAGATCATTTTGCAAGTTCCTGTATAAGTTTTAAGGTAAAAAATTAGAAATATGTGTCGAAATGAGTGGCTGTACCTTGAGTGAGATCAAGACGTAAACAAGGACTCAAACAAGTCTATAAAGAGACACTCAAAATTTCATTTTCATGAAAAGAGACTTTAAATAGGTCATGCTATTTGGGAAAGTAGTCAGACTAGAGTACCTAACACATGCCAACTTTCAAAGAATGAAAGTGTTCTTGGCTTTTATGTACAAAACCATTTTTAGGTTTGGTGTCCCCTTTACACCAGAAAAATGGACACGTGTGTGCACACTTGCATGCTATCTGTTCCTGAACGCGAATGCTGTTACGAAAATAGTTAATAGTTTCATAAACCTGACACAATTGGATAGTGATTAGTCAATTTCATGTGCAGATTTGATCAATTTTACATTTTGCCACCAATGTCACACATTGGACCCCTAATAAATGGAATCACCCAGATCTGATTGCCGGCCAGCAACCAGCCCACAGGTGCACCATTGCCACCCACTGGGTTGGAGCGTGGACAAGAGAATGGCAGGGGGGGGGGGGAAGCTAAATCCTTTTAATTAATCCAGTTGCACTTAAATATCTAAGCAGAGCTACATATATTTCTTTGAATGAGGTTCCTAACATGTTTTCCAAACCAAAACTTAAATTAGCCCTTTCCATTAATGCAGTCAGATGTTTCCTTTGTTCCTGGTATCCCTGACATTCCAACAAAACGTGCTGAACTGTTTCCGGAGAACCACAATGTGCACAGCTGCCAGTTGGGTGTTTACCTATTCTATATAGCGTCTGGTTCAAAGTAGTATGTCCGATTCTCAATTGGGTGATGAGTATCTCCTCTCTCCTGTTTCTGCCAAGTCCCATTCCAGAGACCACCCACTTTTGAATGTCATAAAGAGATTTTCCTGTATCTATTGAGTCCCAATATTCTTGCCACTTTTGCATTATATACTTGTTAATTATTGATTTGCCTTCTGCTTTACTGAGTGAGATCTCCAGAGCTACTGCCTCAAATTTCAATGATTGTTTCACTAATAAGTCCACATCCTCATTACCCTCTATTCCAACATGGGCTGGAATCCAAAGAAAGCTTACTGACTGGCCTTTACTGTAGAAGTTGTAAATTAAGGAGTGGATTTCTACAATTAGGTCCTGCCTACACGACTGCAGTGACTGAACACTCTTGAGAGCTGCCCAACTATCTGAAGCAATGACTGCATTATTCCTTTAATTTATCTCCAACCACTGTAGAGCTAAAATAATGGCAACTAGCTCAATTGTGTATACTGATAAGTGATTGCTGGTTCTTTTATTGATAGATATTTTATACTGAGGAATGTACTGTATACCGCAGCTCCACTACAACCAGTTGTAGGGTCGGTGTGTTGGAACCCATGACATATCCTAAGAGCCTTTGTCTGCTCTATGTCCAGAAGGTTCAGGTGACAATCAGCAACCGACATGAACGCAACACATCCATAGTCTAGTGTCGCTCTCATAGTCCTCGATATACCCTCAACAGAGAGGCCTTAGAGGCCCCCCAGTCCCGTCCTACCAGACATCTCAAAATATTATTTATTTTCTTACATTTTCCTTTAGTTTTTTCAGTATGCTGCTTCCAGGTTAGTTTTTCATTTAATAACACACCTAAATACTGAACTACCTTTACTTGCTCTAACTTTTGGCCATAAAGTTTTAAAGAAATTTCTTTGTGACTTTTAGAGAAGCAAATCACTTGTGTCTTTGAGACCGATAATTTAAAAGCCCACCGGTTTGCCCATTGTTCAGCTTGGTCTATTTCTGCCTGCATTTTCTTCTGAATGTACTCAAGATTACGTCCCCTTATCCATAAGGTCCCATCATCTGCATACAAGGCCTTCCCTAATCCCCTATCGATTCCTTCAAAAATATCATTAATCATAATATTAAACAGAACAGGGCTACACATGCTGCCTTGGGGAGTACCATTTTCAACTTGATGTATTTTGGAGTACTCTGTACCAACTCTTACCTCAATCATTCTATCATACAGGAAATATAATACCCACTTGTATAAATTACCTTCAGTACCAAATTGATTTAATTTAATCAGCAACCCTTCCTTCCACAGCATGTCATATGCTTTTTCTACATCAAAGAAGACAGCTATCACATTTTTCCTATTTACCTGGGCCTTCCTAATTTCAGATTCTAGGTGTAAAATGGAATCCATAGTATTTATCCCTTTTCGGAACCCACTTTGAAAAGGAGAAAGACATTCCCTCCCTTCCAAAATGTAATTCAGCCTTTCAGTCACCATTCGTTCCATTGTTTTCCCTAACTGTGAGGTAAGAGCTATTGGCCTATAATTATTGGGATCTGATGACTCTTTCCCTGGCTTTAACAATGGAACTATTAACTGATTGTTTCCATGCCCTAGGAATCTTCCCATTTTCCCAAACTTTATTAAACAGCTTTAATATTGCTTCAAGTGCACTGTCCTCCATGGGCGACAACATCGTATAACATATGCCATCCTTCCCTGGTGAAGACTGCTTTGATTTCAGAATAGCCCTTTTCAATTCCGATAGAGTGAATGACAAATCTATCATGCCCCTTGAAGTATTCTTCCTTATGTTTACATGTGGGTGTTTGGATAAAGTGTTTTCCCTGCTTTGTCTAATTGTGTTTGGTAAGTTTTCTGAACTATGACTCTTCACTAAAGTTTGTGCCAAAAGCTCTGCTTTGTCTATATTAGTAACAGCTATTTCCCCATTGATGTCTAGCACTGGTATTTTGTACTCTCTCCTAATACCACTCATTTCTTAATCATTCCCCAAATATCTGATAGCTGTGTTTCTCTTCCTGTAGTATTACAGTACTGTCTCCAAAATAAACGCTTAGCTGTTTTGTTTTCCAGACGATTGCCTGACACCGTTTGCACTCAATCACAGCTTCCAAAGTATGATGCTTTTTCACTTGTCTGAATGCCATATTTCTGTTTGTAATAGCTTTATTACAATTATCCTCCCACCAAGGAAGATTCTTTTGTTGTCTATAACCTGTACTTTTTGGTATTGCTTGATTTGCAGACTCGATTATAATTGCAGTGACACTTTTACTTAACTCCTCCCCATCAAAAATGTCCTCACTGTTTAGCTGCTCACATCTAGTCTTACACAGATATTTAAATTTATCCCAATCTGCCTTACCCAATTTCCATCTTGTGCCAGATTGCATCGCTTCTTCTCACTGTTATTGGGTAATGATCACTCCCATTAGCTGACTGACTTATCACCTCCCAAGATGTGATTCCTGCAATGGCATTTGAAACCAAAGTTAGGCCTAACACACTTTCTGTGACTAGGTTAACTGTTACATGGATTATAGTAATTAATAATTGTAACTTCGTCTTTTACTGCCCCATATTTTTTACCATTATTGATTCATGTTCTTTCCCCATTTCCATTATTTTGTAATTTGTTCCATTACGCACAAAGATTGCTACACCTCCTCCTCTACCAGTTTCCCTGTTGTTCCTTATTGATGTGTATCCTTGAATGACAAAATCCAACTGAGGTTTTAGCCCCGTTTCCTGTATACAGACCACCTGGGGTTTGTCTTGCATATCGGATATAAACTTTTTGAATTCTTGGATATTTGATATTAGACTTCTGGCATTCCCGTGCAAAATTGTGATTACCATTATGACCCACTATTCTGCAAACTTAGAGAGCCCCCACTTAACAAGTCCTCAACTGCTTCCCAATGTAGCCCCTTAATGCCAAGATATTTTTTCTGCTGCCTTCACAATGATTTTGATTTTTTTTTTTTTTCATTTTCTTGGAAGTCTGCGCAGTACAGTTAATCGCATCTACCACAAGACAAAATTGTTTTCCTTCATAACCAGAGTATCTTCCTTAATTCTATTGCATGCACTGCAAGCCTGCACACTTTCCCTCACTCTATATATCTTGGCCTTGTCTGTGTGTCACGATCATAGGACTCACTAAAAGATCATAGGATTGCCTATGATGTTCCTATGATCGCTACATGATCGCCTATGATGTTCCTATGATCTCTACATGATGCCTATATAGGCATCACTCACGATCATAGGACTCGCTATGACATCATCAAAGATCATAGGACTCGCTCTGACATCATCAAAGATCAAAGGAGGCATCACTTATCACTCTATATAAAATTCATGAAATCTCTGTCTGTCATGATGTCACAATCATAGGACTCCCTAAAAGATCACAGGACTCACTATGGCATCATCAAAGATCAAAGGCAGGCATCACTCACAATCATAGGACTCGCTATGGCATCATCAAAGATCAAAGGTAGGCATCACAGGACTCGCTCTGCCATCATCAAAGATCATAGGATTCTCTATGACATCGTCAAAGATCAAATGCAGGCATGACTCACGATCATAGGACTCACTACGACATCATCAAGGATCATAGGACTCACTATGTCCTCTCTTCTTTCGGCTTTCAGAGAGAGCAGACACATTTCTCTTCTCTCCCCACTCCTCTCCCTTCTTCACTATCCCAGCTTGCTGTGTCCTGTCTATGTTCGCTCTTCTTCTGGCTGAATCTCGATCCAAATGGAAAATTATGGACTTGATGAGCGGGCTAATACTATTGACACCATTTTACAAAAATTCGGGCCAGGGGGAGCCCCAACGGAGAGACTCATGGATTGGAACTCATGTGTCTGCGTGATTCAACTGAAGATGTGGAAGACATCTACCTGTTTTGGCTTCATGATCACAGGATTTTCTGCTGATTGGCTCTGGAGTTTTCCTGGTGTATCGGAAATTTAACTGGAAGAGCTAATCAAAATGCAGAGCCAGCGTAGCTGCTTCTTCAACAATTCGACCAGCTGGGGAAAGCACTGATAGCGGCAAATGACTTTGGAAGGGGAAACATCTGGAGTTGCTTGGTGCTCTCCAAGGAATGATTTTAAAGCCTATGTAATTGTAATTGTGATGCTCAGAATCGCATGAGAGAGGAAATTTCTGCTCTAAGTGAACTGTGCTCATTTGGCCTTGATTCAGCGCCCTTGCACTCATTCCTCCAGGAGAGAGAAGATAAGGCAGAAGAGAGTTGGCTTTGCTTCTCTAACCCAAACAATTAACAACCACTTGCTGTTGTTTGTCGTATCCGGCTCTAGGGAGCCGGGCAATCAGAGCCGGGGACAAGCCAGTGAGTCGTGATGTTTTATTTAGGGTAAAGGGTAAGGGATGAGGAGAGCACAGATACTCATGCAGACGTACACTCACAGGTTGCACAGCGCTGAGGTAAGCAGCTCGTACCGGACATGGGGGTAACAAGACGTACATACTCACAGCGGGATACAAACACAGGAATGCTGCAAGAGGAGTAAAAGCTGACACCAGACGAAGGGGCTTCAGCTTAGCAATGTGTTTATGTCGCAGCCCCGAGTCATCGAGGCTGCTCCTATTTATCCTCATTGGCAGCGCCCCAGCTGATGAGGACTAATTGGCCCCAGCTGTCCATAATGCTGCCAGCTGGGAGCCTACTGAGACGCTGCTCAATAGGAAGCAGGGATGAGGGAAAACATGGGCTGAGTGCCGAGACGGCATCTCAACCCATGGTGACATTGTTCAGCAAACTGGACTCTTCAAGGACAGCGTTATCATGTGTCTAATACAGAACTTTGCCAACTGGCATGCACGAAGAGAGATAGACTCTGTGTGGACATGCTTATCTGTGTTTAGATTACATGAACATAACATCCATCCGTTGCCAGGAGGCGCCCCTTTGTTGTACACCAGCAACTGATACATCCACACTGCATTCATTCATACTGATTACATGCTGACTACACACACTGGTCTCTCTCTTTTGCTTTGTCAACGTGTGTATTGTAACTTGTCTGCTAAATGTGCATTGAGGTTTTTTTTTCTTGTAATCATAATCTCGCTCACTGAGCGCTATTCTGATAACTATGTTTTTTTTCTCTCGCCTACTGTGTCATCCCCTACCCCTTCCCTCTTTACCCCCACTGTTTTGATGAGGCGCCTTGTTATGGCTGCCGTGTCATTGTGATGCGCTTGCATGAGCGCGCCAATGTCAAGTCAAATTCCTCGTATGTTTTTAACATGCTTGGCAATAAAGCTTTTCTGATTTTGATTCTGATTCTGACACCATCAAAGATCAAAGGCAGGCATCACTGAACGAGTGCTGAGGTGCTTGCTTACGCACCCTTGCTTACTTGCTCATACTTGGTTTCTACGGGGATGCACATGTGTGAAAAAATTATCCGTCCTTGGACTGCATCACTCACGATCATAGGACTTTCTATGACATCATTAAAGATCAAAGACAGGCATCACTCACACTCACTCACGATTATAGGACATCAAAGATCAAAGGCAGGCATCACTCACGATCATAGGACTTGCTATGACATCATCAAAGATCAAACACAGGCATCACTCACGATCATAGGACTCGCTATCACATCAGCAAAGATCATAGGACTCTCTATGACATCAAAGATCAAAGGCAGTCATTACTCATGATCGTAGGACTCGCTATGACACAATCAAAGCTCAAAGGCAGGCATCACTGAATGAGTGCTGATGTACTTGCTTACACCCTTGCTTACACCTGCTTTCTATGGGCATGGAGAAATACTTGCTTACACTTGGTTTCAACGGGCATACACAGGTATGCACTAGTTATATTTATAAATTATAAATTATATATTATTATATATATTATTATAATTATATAATTATATATTTATAAATTATTATAGGGGACGGCAGTGGCTCAGGAGGTAGAGCAGGTCGTCTAATAACCCGATGGTTGGCGGTTCGAATCCCGCTCTCCCCAGATATCCTGCCGTTGTGTCCCTGGGCAAGACACTTCACCCGCATTGCCTCCAGTGCCCATAACACTGGGTATGAATGTGTGTAAATGTTCGGTGGTGGCCGGAGAGGCCGTTGGCGCGGATTGGCAGCCACGTTTCCGTCAGCCTGCCCCAGGGCAGCTGTGGCTACAGTAGTAGCTTTCCACTACCATTGTCTGTCTGGAGTGAATGAATAATGTATCTACTTGTAAAGCGTCTTTGAGTGTCTATGATAAAGCGCTATAAAAATCTGATGCATTATTATTATTATTAAATTACTAGTGCATACCTGTGCATGCCCGTGAATCACTGAGCCTATGATGTGCCTTCTTCTTCTTTTAGATTTGATTGGCGGTTGGCAACCAGCTTACAAGTGCATGACCACCACTTATTTCACTCTATATCATCACTCTATCTGGTCAGGAGCTGCCTTCCTATGATGTGCCTCCTTTTTCTTCTTCTTTTAGATTTGATTGGTGGTTGGCAACCAGCTTGCAGGTGCAATACCGCCACTGACTTGATTATCATCACTCTACATCTCCGTATAAGGAGTTCCCACAAGGAGTTCCGAACAACTCCCTATGTGTGAAAAAATTATCCGTTCTTGGACTGTGTCCTAGGTGCAGCTTGTCTCTATGCTGTGCCTATGAATAGACACCATATATATAGTAAGTCCTATGATCTTTGATGATGTCATAGTGAGTCCTTTGATCTTTGATTTCATACCACTCGTTCAGATAGAGTGATCAAGTGATGTGCTTGCTTGCACCTGCTTTCTGCGGGTGTGCAGGGGTGCTTGCTTGTACTTGGTTTCTGCAGGTATGCACAGGCATGCACAGACATCAGTGGCCATGGTCTCCAGCATCCAGCTGTTACTACATGAGCACTGATCAGTCGCAGCTTGAACCTCTCTGTGTCACTAATGGACCTGGACCTACAGGCAGAACATTGGTGTTGAATAGCCACGAGAGATTGTCCGAGATGTGAGTTCCCAAGAAGTCCCAGATGTCAGAGGAGGTTCTGGATGAGTTCAACCTGGAGAACTACAACACATCAAATCAGGGAAAACAGAGACTGAGTCCAGCTGTGATGAACTGCAGGAAGGCTGGATTTGGTTGGCGGCGGGCCTGCGGGTGCGTTGCCGCCGCTGGCTTGATTGTCGTTGCTCTGTATCTTTGTGTAGGAGGTTCTTGTGGGGAGTTCTGAGCAGTCGTCTTCTTCTTCTTCTTCTTCCTTTGTGCTTAGTTGGCGGCCGGCGGCTGTCCCGCAGGTGCATTGCCGCTGCGCACCCTGCTCCCGGTCTGGCCCGTTGGTACCGGGATGTTTTTCTGCTGCTTTCGCAGTGATTTAGATTTTTTCTGTTTTCTTGGGGGTCTGCGCGGTGCAGTTTGTCACATCTGCCACAAGTGGGCCAAAATTGTTTTACTTCATGGCCAGGGGGTCTTTCTTGGTTCTGCTGCATGCGCTGCAGGCCTGCGTGCTTTCCCTGTTGAAGTCCACTCCCGCTTTTTTGGCTGGGGCCTTTTTCGCGGCTTCTTCATGTGTTGGTCCCTGGGGGACTTTTGCCTGCTGGGTTTCTGCTGCACTTTTGCTAGCTTTGCAGCCTCGGTGTGCGGGGCTGTGTTTGCCGCTGCAGTTGCAGCGCTTTGGTTTGGCTCCTCTTTCGCACTTTCCGTGTTCGTGTTCGCCAGGGCGTCTGGCACGTCGTTGTCTACCTTTGCGTGTCGCTGCTGCATGGCCAGGCTTTTGACGTTTGGGGCATCTGGGTGAGGGCGGGCATGGGGTCTGGCTTTGTGGTTCATGTGGCCAGTGTACATCTTTCTTGGCGGTCTTGTTTCATCAAGTTTTGGCATTGCCAACGGACTGTCACATTTTTCACCATCACTCTATAAATTCGGGGGGTTTCTGTGTGTCTGTCTGTGTGTGTGTCACAACCAGGGGTCATGGGACCGCCTGTGGTGTTCCTGTGGTGTCTGCATGATGTCCTGTGATGTTCCTATATATAACGACTCCTTATAGTCCGTAGCCACTTCACGGTGACTACAGACCAGGTGGAGAAACAGCTGGAGAGACTCCTTCAGCGCAAGGTGGTGGGCCCTGATGGCATCTCTGCCAGGACCCTGAGGACCTGTGCCAACCAACTAGCTCCATTACTGAAACACCTGTACAACCTGAGCCTAAGTCTGGAGAGAGTACCGGTGCTGTGGAAGACATTCTGCCTGGTTCCTGTCCTCAAAAAGTCATCTCCATCGGACCTGAACGACTATTGACCAATTGCCCTCACATATCATGTGATGAAGGTCCTGGAGAGACTGGTCTTAGCCCACCTGAGGCTGCAGGTGAAGATGTGGCTGGACCCTCTGCAGTTTGCATATCAGCCTCATTTAGGAGTTGAAGATGCTGTCATCTTCCTGCAGCAACGAGCACATCTGCACCTGGATGGTGGAGGAGATACTGTGAGAATCACTTTTTTTGATTTCTCCAGTGCCTTTAACACCATCCAGCCACTACTGCTGGGTGAGAAGCTGCGGGTGATGGGGGTTGACACCTCTGTAATCTCCTGGATTACTGACTACCTGACAGGCAGACCACAGTTTGTCCGGCTGGGCAATGTCTTGTCTGAAGTGGTGGCTTGTGATACAGGAGCTCCACAGGGGACTGTGCTCTCTCCTTTTCTCTTTACCTTATACACCACTGACTTTCATTACAACACAGAGTCAAGCCACCTGCAGAAATTCTCTGACGACTCAGCTGTTGTGGGGTGTATAAGAGGAGGAGAGGAGGGGGAGTACAGGACACTGGTAGACAGATTTGTGGAGTGGATGGAGCAGAATCACCTGAGGTTGAATGTCAGCAAGACCAGAGAGATGGTGATTGACTTCAGGAAGAGGAAGAAGCCTCAGCCACTGCAGATTAGGGGGGAGGATGTGGGAGTAGTTGAGGACTACAGATATCTGGGTGTCAGGATCAGCAGCGGGTTGGACTGGAGGTCCAACACCGATGCTGTGCACAAGAAGGGGATGAGCAGACTCTACTTCCTGAGGAAGCTGAGATCCTTCAACGTGTGCAGCAGGATGCTGGAGCTTTTCTACCAGACCGTTGTCACCAGCGCCATCTTCTTTGCTGCTGTCTGTTGGGGTAGCAGTATCAAGGCCAGAGACACCAACAGACTTGACAAGATTATCAAGAAGGCTGGCTCTGTAACTGGTCTCAGACCAGAGACCTTTGAGACAGTGGTGGAGAGGAGAACACTAAATAAACTGCGATCCATCATGGACAATCCTGATCACCCCCTCCACCACACACTAGACAGACAGCGAAGCACTTTCTCCAGTAGACTACTACAGCTTCGCTGTCGAACGGCCAGGTACAGGAAATCTTTCCTGCCACATGCAATTTCACTGTACAATAAGTCACTATGATCTTGTATTCTGGTCATAACTATGCTGCCACACTGCACCTTACAGACTAACTGGCACCTCACATTTCACTCTGCTCCTGATAGTCCTTTGTGCAATGGGATGATTCATGTGTTTATACGGGTCATCATATATTAAGCTATGATGTATATAGGTTTTATAGTCATGTTAGTTTTTACTTTCCATGGGTAATCCCTTTGTCTGTCATGTGTGTGTTTCTGTTGTTTGGTTGTCTACTGTCATGCTGCTATTACACTGTAATTTCCCAGTTTGGGATCAATAAAGTACATCTATCTATCTATCTATCTATCTATCTATCTATCTATCTATCTATCTATCTATCTATCTATCTATCTATCTATCATGTGTGAAATGTCCTATGATGTTCCTATGTATAATGACTCCTTATATGTGAGGGGGTTGTCCGTCCTTGGACTGCGTTGCTCGCGGTCGTGGGAGTTGCTGTGGCATCGTCGGGGATTGGGGGCGGGCTTGCTCATGCTTGCTCATGCTTGCTCACGGTCATGGGGCATCGGGATCGAGGGCGGGTGTTGCTCACCATCATGGGGCTCGCTATGACGTTGTCAGGGTTCATGGGACTCGCTGTGGCGCCATCAGGGATCAAGGGCAGGCATCACTGAACGAGTGCTGACGTCAGGGATCAAAGGCAGGTTTCACCATGGTTACTGTTGCTATGGTGACAGTAACTTTCTATGGGCATGCAGAAATGCTTGCTTGCACTTGCGTTCCACGGGTATGCAGAAATGTTTGCTTATACTTGGTTTCTATGGGCATGCAAGGGTATGAACTAGTAATTCAAGAGTTCCAAACTCCTTATATAAAGATATAGAGTGATGATCATCAAGTCAGTGGCGGTAATACACCTGTAAGCTGGTTGCCAAATGCCAATCAAATCTAAAAGAACAAGAAGTGGTGAATGGACATCTTGTCCTAAGTATAAGCAAGTATTTCTGCATGCCCATAGAAAGCAGGTGTAAGCAAGCACGTCACCACTTGTTCAGTGATGCCTGCCTTTGATCTTTGATGATGTCGTAGCGAGTTCTATGATTGCTGATGATGTCATAGCGAGTCCTATGATCGTGATTGATGCCTGCCTATGATGCCTGCCTCTGATTTTTGATGATGTCATAGCAAGTCAATTGATTTTGAGTCCTATGATCTTTGATGATGTCATAGCGAGTCCTATGGTCGTGACAGACAAGACACATGGTATCTACTGTATATGACATCATATAGACATCATATAGGCATCATAGGCACATCATAGGAGAATCCTATGATCTTTTAGCGAGTCCTATGGTTGTGACAGACACACAGAGATTTCGTGAATTATATATACTGTAGAGTGATGAGTAAACAGGTATTGCACCTGTAAGCAGGTTGCCAACCGCCAATCCAAATCTAAAAGAAGAAGAAGAATTACAAAGTCATTAGATATTTTATTCATTGATGGACATTCATTATTTGTCAAGATTGTTCAAGGCAGAGTTGGTACAGTGGCTTCCTTCATGCATGTAGAGGATAAGCAAAGCTTGACTGTCTTCTTACAATATTTAGCCTTCCAGCATGTTTATTTGAACCATAGAGTGGTACAGTCATGTCTCCTTTGCTGCAGCTCAACACAGCACTCAGACAGTAATGGCTGTAATGTAATGACGTTCTATGCTTGCACAGTTAGGGCAGAACCCCTGTGTATATGATGGCCTCACATTCTGACACACTATCACCATGACAACAGCAACACAATGAGTAAGGGTGCAAAATGAACTCAAGAAAGATCAAGAGAAATTTGGCTGCACATGCTCATAGTGCTTAAATATAAGTAACCTATTGACAAATAATGAATGGTGAAAGCCTAGCTTGTGAGAAAACAGAAAGAGATAAATGTACTGTTGTGGCGGTTCGGTTAACCCCCACAACAGATAAGGACACTCAGCTCTCTTGTCTCTGTTTTTCCCGCTGCACTACTGAGATGCAATGTGCCATTCATGTATTTGTGATGCAAATATGCATGTATTGTGATGTAATGCGCCATTCTCGTATAGTGTTCATGCGTCTTGTCCTTACTGTGCTTCTTCTGAGCATCTTACATATGTAGATGTGCTTTGATGTAAATCCCCACAAACAGACTGGTCAAACACAGCGCTCGGCTAGAGCAAATAACAGAATAGGAAATGTGTATTAATGTCTACAGGCAGACTCGTTTCGTCTGGCTCACCTCTGTAATGTTAATGTTGCCTTTCATGCAAATGTCTCATGCCTGTCCTGTTATCTGTTTGATCAGACCAACTGCTGTGAATGCTTTGATGTATTGTTGTAGTTGGGTGTATACTATATACTGCATTGTAACCATGCTCTCAGTCTCTCATTCATTCACTCCTGCATCTGCTGCGAGACACACACACTGTGTGGCTCCCCTTCTCTGAGAGCCGTGGGCTCGCTCCCGGCGCCGTGACGGCGGTATGATAATAAAACTTCCTTAAAACCTCCAACGACGCCGCATTATTTCATGCCGCCGCACTGGTGACCCCTTGAAGACGCACACGCTTTGTGCGATGCAGCCTTCTGATTTGGACGGCCACGCTGGCGAACCGACGCTGAAAAAAAACGAGCGGCCAGCGAAAGCAGCAACCTTCTGAGCTGGACAGCTGCACTGGTGACCCGTTCTTCAGGATGAGATCTGCACGTCTGAGATCTGCTCATCCACGCTGGACCTGCCGCGCTCGCAGCTCCTTCACACGAGAGCGCGGGCACCTCGTCCCTTCTCCACGACGGCGTCCTCCATGGCCGGCGGAGAACGCAACGCGTGGACCTGAACGCACCACGCCCGAACCTGAGGAACAAAGATCATCTATCCCCTCCCGCCGCTCCAACGCATCTGCACGAGCCTGAGGGACGAAAGATCATCTATTTCCTCTCACCGCTCCAACGCACCATGGCCAATCATGCAGCCACAGCTCAACCTGGATTTTATCGGCGCCGTCTGCGCCGATCTCCACCAAGTTTCTGCACCCTGACTCGCCACTCCAGCGGCCCACCCACACACGGAACCCCCGCGCACGGAACCCTCGCGCACGCACCGGGGAGTTACGAGGACGGCGCATCACGCTCGGGACAAGTAACGGCTCCAGAGACTGCCATCGTCCTCCGCCGCTGCTCACAGAACCTTCAGGGCTGCTCGTTCACCTGAAACAAGCACGCAGCTCGCCACTGGATTTTTTTTAATGGTCTCAGCCACGGCACAAAGGGATTTCAGCCGTCAGCTGTTCCCGGGGGCTTTGGGGTTGCTCTTGCACCTAAAGCCAACACGTCAGTCCCTCTGCTTTTGTTTATTTTTTCTTACAGCCGCTCCTGCTTTTCTTCATGGCCACGAGAGGAGTCAGAGACTAATTTTTCTCCTTGTGATCTCCGCACGCGCAACGGGACAGCCCCTCGACGTCGCGGAGCAGCAAGCAATTTTTGCGTGGCTCGGGACGATTTTACAGCCCCTGCCGGCACTTACTACCCCTCCCCTCCCTCCCCCTCCGCCTGCAGCGAGCTTCTCCCACAGCTCGCTCACACAGATGGATTATCAAGGTCTCGGCCCCCTGCCGCGCCCTCTGGGGGGGAGCGTGTGGCGGTTCGGTTAACCCCCACAACAGATAAGGACACTCAGCTCTCTTGTCTCTGTTTTTCCCGCTGCACTACTGAGATGCAATGTGCCATTCATGTATTTGTGATGCAAATATGCATGTATTGTGATGTAATGCGCCATTCTCGTATAGTGTTCATGCATCTTGTCCTTACTGTGCTTCTTCTGAGCATCTTACATATGTAGATGTGCTTTGATGTAAATCCCCACAAACAGACTGGTCAAACACAGCGCTCGGCTAGAGCAAATAACAGAATAGGAAATGTGTATTAATATCTACAGGCAGACTCGTTTCGTCTGGCTCACCTCTGTAATGTTAATGTTGCCTTTCATGCAAATGTCTCATGCCTGTCCTGTTATCTGTTTGATCAGACCAACTGCTGTGAATGCTTTGATGTATTGTTGTAGTTGGGTGTATACGTATATACTGCATTGTAACCATGCTCTCAGTCTCTCATTCATTCACTCCTGCATCTGCTGCGAGACACACACACTGTGTGGCTCCCCTTCTCTGAGAGCCGTGGGCTCGCTCCCGGCGCTCATGCACGGCGCCGGGAGCGGAGCTTGTGACGGCGGTATGATAATAAAACTTCCTTAAAACCTCCAACGACGCCGCATTATTTCATGCCACCGCACTGTCACCATTTAGCAAGAAAAGGTCACTACCTTTTTAACTCGTGCTATAACAGCTTATTAATAAGACATTTCTAAACTATTAATAATTCCTTTATTAGGGTAGTCCTATTGTAAAGTGGTACCAGCAAACATAATTACTCTTAAAAATCTCCCTTGTTGTCACAGGTTTTCTTCCCTTGAATACACAAAATTACGTCCACAAGCTGTAAACCGCTTATCTCTTGCTTGGTTTTAAACGTTTGGTCACTCAGATCAAATTACCTGCACATCCAAAGCATCCTTCTCGCTGAAACTGAAACTACCCAAAAACTACAAGTGACAGGAATGCAGAGCGGAAATAAAATTCCCAGCAAACTATAAAGAGTTGTGCTGCCCACACTAATGAAGCCTGTATGGGTTAAAAAAATAGAAATGATGCAGGTGGGATTTAACCACAGAAACAGCATGGTCCTTTGAACCTCTCTGACTGGGATGTTTGGTAGCTGGTTAATTTTAGTCAAGTTGAGTTTTTTTTTTTTAAGAATTGCAGGTGCATCGCTCTCATGTCTGGAGAATTGAACTGGCTGCAATTAGTGTCAGATGAACTGCAATATTTCTTTGATCAGTTTTCCAGCGTGATCCGTGGATAGTCCTCTTTTTTTATTCTCAAAAATTCCTCCACCAAAAATATGTTTTTTAAAAACCCTAAAAAAGAGAAGAAAGGGGAAAAGCAGACCCTTGCTGTGCAAATCAAGCATGCAGAGAGAAGAGAGCACAGAAACTGATGCACTGTATAAGTAACTCTTACCATTATGTGTGACATTAAGAAAATGGATGTCATTATGTGTCATTAGCCTGCACAGGTGCAGATCTGTCTCATTAGCCACTGCTTGATTGTTTCTTTCATTGCATAAAACAGCCAGAGAAATTCCTTGTCTGAAATATGATTGCTGGGCTCGGCTGTACTCATTTCCAATGTTATTTATACATACGTATACGTATATATGTCCATGATGTACATTGCCATCTTGTGGATTTAACTTGCAAATGCATGATCTTCCAAGATGACATATTTTGCTATATTAACTCAAGCAAAAGCTTTCAATTCATGTAGTGATAGAGCCTTACGAGGGCTGCTCATTACAGATTTCCCCTGACTCACTTCCAGTTATTGTAGGAGGCTGAAATTGTATATAATAATACATATCTCTATAGGTTACATGGTAATTTGCAGCTCTGAACTCCTAAGAGTTTCTCTTTTACAGGTGCTAAGGTGGAGTAAGGTGTGATAATATAGCCAGTTTGAATGCAGAGCAGTGATCAGGTTCTTGTACTTGGAAGGCTGCACACCATGGGAGATGCTGAGAGACATGAAAGAGACTTATGGGAAGGATGTCCCATCATATGATGTTCAAGTGTGGTCAGACATCGATGGGAATGGCACCCAATCCACAGTGTGCCATTGATGAAGGCACCATCCGGCAAGTAGAGGCCACCTTTTGGAGGATCGCTGCATAACCATTCGCCAAGATGTCAAGATCAGTGTGGGGTCTGTGGGAAAAATCATCTATAACCATTTGCACATGTGGAAGTTGTGTACACAGGGGATTCCTGGTTGCTCAAATCTTTCCAGAAGCAGAAATGAGTCATGTACTCCCAAATTCTTTTGCCCATGTTCCAAGAAAATCAGGAGGACTTGTTCAGTAGACTAATCATGCAGGATGAAACATGGGTCTATCACTATGATCCAGAGACTAAAGCCCAGTTGAAGCAAAGGAAGCATTGTGACTCATCACCTCTGAAGAAGGCATATATCCAACCTTTGGTGGACAAGGTCATGCTCACGGTCTTTTGGGACAGTATGGAGTACTGATGATGGATTTCCTGTCAAAGGGTACCACAATTACTTGGACTTACTATGCTTCACTGCTGCAGAAATTGCAGAAGGCCATCAAAACCGAGAGACGTGGCATGTTGACCAAAGGTGTCCGCTTTCTGGAAGACAACAATGGTTCACAACTTGCATGTTGCCCAGACGGAAGCACAATCCTCTGGCTTTAAAATCCTTCCTCTCCCAGCCTTGCACCATCTGACTTCCACCGCTTTTCAACCATGAAGTCATTTTTGAAGGGCAAGTACTTCCAAGACGATGATTTCCAAGGTCAAATGCAGACTTCTACAGGTTATGTCTCCACAGCTACATAAAGTGATGGGAGAAGAGTGTGACACTTGGTGTTGCCTGTGTAGAGAAAGACTAATAAATGTGCCAAGTTTGGTTCCTCTCTGTCCATGAGAAATGAGTCGGGGGGAAATCTTTAGTGAACAATACTTTGACTGAAAATGTACAGAAAAAAATCTAAAAAAGCAAATGAGCTATAGACCGATTTCAGAGTAGTCATTTTGATGTAATACAACAGTTAAACGCTGGTGTTACAAGTCACATTCTGTTATATTTGGGCACATTAGTTCCATCTGTGTTCATTCTAGCTGTAAATTAGTCTTTTATAAATATCACCTTCACATTCTAGTATGGGACTATTACAGAGTTTCAATTCTTTCAAAGGTGTGTGCATTGAAGGGATTTAAGACCACATGATGGCAGTACTGATCCTGTATTTGAAGACAACTTTAGACAGGTTCCAGTTTTGTATTCACACTAAAAGCAACAAGTGCAACATTTCCTCTGGTGACATGCTCAGCAGTATTTTCGATCCAGCTGTTATTCAGTTTAGTGTGATGACACATTTATATTCGGAGAGTAAAAACTTCTTCAAGTAGGACTGCTGATGACGTTGCCCTACTTGCCACATCTGTAAGGAAAGCAGAATCTGTCCTTCATAGTGTTGAGTCTGCTTCAAACGCAGTTGGCCTTCATCTTAACGAAGGAAAAACCAAGGCTCTTCTACTCAGCATCGACCCAACACATAGCATTAAAACCAAGAAAGGGGTCACACTGAAGAATGTTCCAAATTTCCCATATCTTGGATCACATATGACTGACTTTTCTTGATTTCAAATCAAGGAAGGCTCAAACCTGGAAGGCATGTAACAAGCTGGAGAAAATTTGGAAATCCAACTTTGATCAGCAACTTAAGAGCAACATAGTATTCAGAGCCTGCACAGAATCCATCCTCTTGTATGGGTCAGAAACATGGACCATCTCAAAAGAACTAGAGGCACGTATAGATGGATATTATAATGGACTATTGCGGAGAGCATTGAACATAAGCTGGAAGGACCATATTCCTAACAGAGTTGTGCATGGAAAATTACCCCTTATAACAATGAAAATAAAAGTGAGATGTTTGCTGGACACTGCCTACACGCAGTGGACCAGTCTGTTTCCCATTTGGTCTGGACTCCAGTCAGTGGACACACTAGCCGTGGACAAAGACTCAGTTATCCCAACACAATCAGAAGGGACATGGGGCTTGAGGAGCAGGCGGTGTCAAGGCTGATGAAGAACGGGAAACTTTGGGCCCAACATGTTGCTGCAGTTTCTTTTGCTCCATCTACGGACGACAGATGATGATGATAAACTTCTGTGATGGACTAGTGATCTGTGGGCGTTTCCTGCCTCGCACCCTTTGACAACTGGGAAGCAGTCAATTTTTTTTTCCTCGCCTTTGACCAATCAGGACACAAAGTATATTATTTCATGCATTGTGCACATGCATTTTAGGCATCTTGCATGCAATTTCACATGAAAGCTACCTTTTTGATACTGTGATGTACGGCAACATCACTGCAATGTCAGCATGCTTCACTGTTTCAAAAGCACTCTGAAGCTCATATGTAGCAGGGTGGAGGCAATACACCACACACTGTCATGCACAGATGGGAGCCTGAGTCTTGTTGGGTGAAAAAAGTCCATTAGGTAAGGTGGACTCACATCTACAGTATATACCCATGCCAGGATGTGAACCCATGACTGTGTGATCCAAAGCCTCAAGTTGTGTCCATAATCCTTCTAGCAATGACCAGACCAGAGGATGCAGTGAACGTAGCTTTATTAGAGTAGCAACTATACACAATGCAGTTACAGTACTCCTGCTTGCCAGAGGGTTGAAGGCGAAAGAGACATGGCCGCCTCCCGCCGTGCCCTTTATACCCCGGGTGACGCCACCACCGGAAAGGCGGGCCGCCACCCCTCAGTATTCCCTGAGAGCCCCGGCCGCCACCTTACTACTACTTTCTATACATAACATTTACCCCCTTGCAGAAAAATGGCAAGCACACTAATTGGCCCTCTCAAAATTTATAACCCGATTCACGCACTAACCATAAAACACTATGTACAAAATAAATAAACAAACCTATCCATTCACACAACATAAACTGGAGGGGCCAGGTAGACTGCTGGCATCCCCCTTCACGGCCAGGTGGATTATTCTGCCGCCTTCATTATTAAAAGGCCAACTAAAATACAGCTGTGCTCCTAAAATGAAAATAATCCCTGAACAGTATATACACAACAAACCATCATAACACATAATATACACACCCCTATTGGCGGCCCCCACCCCAACACACCCACCCCACACTTGGGCACATGACACAAAATTCAAAACATACAGTGTTGGGTATCAAACTATCATTCACAATTAACTCAATAATCTTCCTTACAAATTTAATTCAATCAAAATACCAAAATATCTTCTTCTTGTTTCTTTTTTTTCCCAACTCACACAGTTCAATTAATTCAATCAAGATTACCCCCCCCCCTTTTTTTTTCCACGGGGCACAAACCCAATAGGTCCATGCAAAACTACATACAACATGACATGGGGAACATAAAACTCAGAACACACTTTTCTCCGAACACACTCCAGTCGTTTTACAAACCCAGTGGCGTTCCCCGCCCCCCCCCAGATTGCCATCTGGTGGTTCCCACCCAGAGCGCCTTTGTCTCTTGGCCTCTGGAGATGAACTACACTGTCTCCTTTCCTTCACCACGCAACACAGTTTGTTAGGGTGCCTCCACGTCTCGTCAGACAGGCCTAAGTAGCCATCAGCTGCCCCTGGTCATCGTGTTGATCACGGGATTTATGGGTCCCTCTCAGCCGAGATTCCACCCTAGGGCGAACTTTGTCACCAATGCGCAGGGGAGCTCTGTTGTGCTTCTTCGGACCACCATGTTGTGAACGGGCCTCCATGTCAGAGCTGGTCGTTTTGCCAGCCCGGCCGTAGCCCTCCTCGAAGGCCGTCGTTTGGCGCGTTTCAAAACTGCACCAGTTGGTCTTGCCCCGGGTTCTTTCAGCGCTGTCACCTTGGTCCTACCTGCCACCCTGGGGGTCCCGTTGTGCCGTCCAGTTCCCACACCAAGGGCAACTTGGATGCTGGCATCAGGTCTGTCTCGGGATGGCACACCGTGGTGTTTTGTTTGCACTCTTCCTGTGAGACCAGACCAATCGTTGTCCCACACTTCACCCTCGTTCACATACAGAGCAGGCCGATCCCACAAACCGCAGCCCAACCACTCCTCTCCAGTGTTGCTGGCGATTGAGAAGCCCAAGCCATAAAACATGTCCCACCCCATGATGTTGGATCCAGCAGCAGTCACCACCACCCGGACGTTCGCCATTATTCTTGACTTGTACACCGCCGACAGCTCCACAGACCCCACAACGGCCAGCCTATTCCTCCCATAGCTGTAGTAGGGCGCGTACACTCTGCTTATGCGGTAGTGGGGAAACAGACTCTTCACCGTTGCCAAATTCAACACAGAGGCCACCGATCCTGTGTCAACCAGTAACCACACCTCAGCGCCATCCAGCAAAACGGTACAATAAATACGTCTATCCTTCTTCGGGTAAACTGTGTGGATGACCGTAGGAGTCTTCACAGAGGGACCTGCTTCCTGTCTTCGGTCCCCTCCTTCAAAATTTTTACAGGTTCTGGCAAAATGGTGCAAAAGGCCACATTTACCGCAGTGCTTGCCCTTCGCCGGACACTCCCTGGACTTGTAGCGATGCCTGGCAGACTCACAGCCGTAACATTTCTGCATCCCAGGGGCAGACCTAATCTTGACAATGAGAGTATATTCCTCTTCCTCAACATCGTCTTCATTTTCAGGGTCCAGAGTCAGCGCCTTTACATGAGGCTCGTCTAGGGTTGGAGTGGACCTCCTACTGAGGTCCCTCGCTATAGAATCTGCTGCCTCGAACTGCTGTGCTACCCCGATAGCCATGACTAATGTCAGTTCGCCCAGATAAGTCAGGAGTCTTGACTGAGACACAGGACAGCGCACGTGCTTAGCCAGCTGGTCCCGGATCATTTCATCCTGCAAAGCTCCAAACTGGCACTCACTACCCAGTTGATGCAGGTCTGCAACATATCTTACTCACCCGTCCGCTGGTGGCGCTGCTGAAACTGGATGCATTGGACTATAATGTTTTCTGGGGCGCGAAAATAGCATGCCATTAACTCCACCACTTCATCAAAGCTACCCACTCCTCCCAACGTCCCAAGGATTCTTTGGCCTTCTATGCCCAAGTTATGGATCAGAATTGCCCTCGCACGCAGCTTCTCAAGCTTGCCAAAGTCAAGAGCCACCAGGTAGTTGTTAAAAGCCACAAACCACCTAGGCCAGGGCACGGGTGGCTCGCCTGGGGCTTCCAGAAACGGCCGAAAACTGGCAACAGTTCGCTCCATGACGGTGTTTTCCTTGTCGCCAAATGTTGTGTCCATAATCCTTCTAGCAATGACCAGGTCGGAGGATGCAGTGAACATAGTTTTAGTAGAGTAGCAACTACAGTGATCCCTCGCTACTTCACGCTTCACCTTTCGCGCCCTCAGTGCATCGCGGATTTTTCAAAAATATTCATCAAAAATTCAAAATTGAGAAATAATGGGCGGGCGCTAGCAGAAGGCAGGGAGACTACATTAGACCATCAGGTAATCAACACGGAGAGCCGCACAGCTCAAAAAATCCACCTCTCTGTTCGCTGTTCTCGTGTTGGCTCGGCTCGGAAATCTCGCAAGCTGATTGGCCGAGACGTTTCACCCCGCAAGCTGATTGGCCGAGACGTTTCACCCACCTCCTCTCCCTGCCGAGCGCCCATGAAGGAAGGAAGACCGCATTCATTGCTCTTTATCGCTCGTTACTTTTAGTCTCGCCGCGTGGAACTTTTTGCTGTTCTCTTGTGCCATTTTGTGCGAAATAGTCTTCCCATCGAGCCACTACGCCGCCTCCTGCAGCTGCCCTCGACGATCCTGCGCCTCCAGCACCTGACGATGAGGCGTCATCTGAGGAGCAGTAAAGCTCTCATTAACCTGTGCAGTAAATCATTTTCATCTTGAGTTACATATCTTGTTATAAGAATAAAAGAGTTCTAAAAACATATTTATGTACACTTTATTTACATCTACGTATGTATGTACACGTACACACACACACACACACGTATCATATGAGAAAGAGAGAGTGAGCGAATGAACGTACCTATTATTTATGGATGACGTCATTAGGGGTGACGCTACTTCGCGGTTTTTCACTTTTCGCGGTCGGTTCTGGAACCCATTAACCGCGATAAGTGAGGGATCACTGTATACACAATGCAGTTACAGCGCTCCTGCTTGCCAGAGGGTCGAAGGCGAAAGAGATATGGCCGCCTCCCGCCGTGCCCTTTATACCCCGGGTGACGCCACCACCGGAAAGGTGGGCAGCCACTCCTCACTATTGCAGGGGAGCCCCGGCCGCCAGTTTACTACTAACTTCTGTGGTGATCCCGAGCGTGGAGCAGATCCACGCTCGAGTCACTTATTAATTTCTCCTTTTGTATCTTTATTTGGGCATGTTATGATGGTGTTTATTTGTGCTTTTATTTTGACAGTGCCGTGGCAGGACTTCCTCCTGTCAGTCTGCTTGCTGGCTGTCACAGCTGCTGGCACTTCATTCATCATTATCTGTCTCACCTGTTTGTGATTAGTTTGTGCACTATTTAAGACCGCAGTCGAGATTCATTCCTCGCTGCAACCTCGCCCTTGCTGGTTGGTATCCCTACGTCCGATGCCAGCCTTCATTTACAGTGTAAAGGTTTCGGCCTTGCTGTGTTGTATGTAAGTGACTTTTTGATCCTTTATTTGCTCAGTTATTTCACCCTCTGGGGTCGTATGTGTTTAGTGTATTGTGTTTTGCCCCTCGTGGCACATTACTTTGTTCCTTTAGTTAATAAAATAACAAACTCACTGCTGGCTTCTGGCGCCTCGTCTTTTTTTAAATTTAAAAAAAAAATTATTTTTTTTTGCCCTGAAAAGGGCAAACAAAACACTTTCTATACATAACACCTCAAACCCTCACTACTGATCCAAAGAGGAGGAGGAAGTGATGCAGTTGAGAATCCCAGACGAGTCCACATTTTATGTTATAGCCATACTAGACCAAGGCCAGACTTGAATATTTACCCAGGAATTTTTGTTGGTAGACTTCCACCTCTGAAGCTATGACCCCATGATCCAAAGCCTTACACTCCAACAACTGATCCAAAGAGGATTTCCCCCACAAGCTGTGAGCTACTGTAGTATTGTAAGTGAATCTTATGCTGGGTCTAAGTATCTCAGTATGATAGGAAGCTGTACCACTGATTAATTTCTTATGGAATTTTGTGGAAAGGTCCGTAACAGTGCCCTTTTGTCCACAGCAGTCAGTCATTAATTTAATTTTTTCATTTCACTTCTTGGTTTCCAGTACTCTTAACATTAAAGCAGCACTATGGAACTTTCCTGGTCCTGGTAGCAATACTGAGAAGACAGCTGACATGTTTTATGCCCTGGGTCTCATTAGCCATTCACAGGTTGCTTTGGTAGTTGGTGGCTAGAATTGTGCCTTATGACTGGCTAATGGGACTTGAGCCATAAAATTTGCCAGTTGTCTTTTCAGCATTCCTACCAGGGCTTGGAAAGCTTCATAGTGCTGTGATGTAGGTCTACTCAGGCTATGGTGGAAATGATATTATAGAGAATACTAGGCCAAGTGTCGTCCCAAACCGCATCGTCGACCACTCGCAGAACCGGCCTGTCCCACAAACCAGAGCCCGGCCATTCCTCTCCGCTGCCACTGGTGATTGAGAAGCCTAGTCCATAAAACAGATCGCAGCCCATCACATTCGACCCACACTCCGTCACCACGAACTGAATATTGGACACCACCGCTGTCTTGTACCTCACTGTCAGCTCCAACGAACCCATGATGGACAGCCTATTACCGCCATACCCACAAAATGGCATCGACAGGCCTTTGACACGATGGTTGGGGAAATAACTCTTCACAGCAGACCAGTTCAACACGGACCTCACTGCCCCTGTGTCCACCAACAATGGCACATCCTCGCCGTCCAACTTCACCGTCAAATATGTACGGCCTTCTGTGTTTGGGATACAGTGTGAATAACTGTAGGAGTTGTGGCAGGGGAATCCATTTCACGTCGTCGTTCCCCTCGCTCAAACCTTTTACAGCCCCTTGCGAAATGATTTAGGAGCCCACATTTGCCACAGCGTTTGCCTTTTGCCGGACACTCTCTCATCTTGTACCAGTACTTGGTAGACCCACAGCCAAAACATCTTGGCGACCCCGGGGCGGATCTAATCTTTATAGTGGTAGCGTATTCTTCTTTGTCTTTTACGCTGTCATCGCTATCCGGATCTACAGCCTGCACTGCTGATTGTGAGTTGGGTTGCCCCAACGCTGTTCTCTCACCAAGGTCCCTTGACAGTTTATCCGCTGCTTCAAACTGCTGGACTATCTCCACTGCTTTGGCCAGCATGAGCTCACTGGAATGCGTAAGGAGTCTTGACCGCGCAGCTGCACACAACATGTGCTCCGCCAACTGATCCTGGACCATTTCTTCCTCTAAGGTCCCAAACCGGCACCCTCCAGCCAGTTGGTGGAGGTCAGCAACATACTGCTGCGTCGACTCTCCAGCCTGCTGTCAGCACTGTCGGAAATGAATCCTCTGGACAATGACGTTTTCCGGTGCGCAAAAGTAGCGTGCCATTAGCCCAACCACATCTTCAAAACTGTCGCTCACTCCCAATGTGCTAAGAATGCGCTGTCCCTCCATGCCAAGATTATGGCCTAGTATTGCTTGCGCATGCAATTTCTCCAACTCACTGAGGTTCAGTGCCACAAGATAATTCTTGAATGTGGCAAACCACCTCTCCCATGGACCCGGCAGCTCACCAGGAAGCTCCAGAAATGGCCGAATGCTTGAAATACCTTTATCCATGCTTTTATCCTCGTCGCCAAATGTTATAGTAAGTAAGTAAGTAAGTAAGTAAAATTTATTTATATAGCACTTCTCACAGAAAGAATCACAAAGTGCTTCACAATAAAATAAAACACGCAATCACAAATACAACAATAACGGCATTAAAAACAGGTATAAAGACACTAAAAACATAAAAACCATAATACATAAACAAACTAAAAAGCCTGTTTAAACAGAAGTGTCTTCAGCTGCTTTTTAAAAGCGTCAACAGAGTCTTTTGAGCGCAAAGACAGTGGCAGAGCATTCCACAATTTTGGTGCCACTGCCTGAAAGGCTCTATCACCTTGAGTTTTAAAATGGGTTTGAGGGACAGCCAGTAAAAGTTGATCCGAGGATCTCAGAGATCGTGAGGGGTTGTACACTTTAAGCAGCTTGGTGATGTATTTAGGGACCTGGTCATGAATAGCTCTAAAAACAAGAACTAAAATTTTAAATTGAATTCTAAAACCAACTGGGAACCAGTGAAGTGCTGCTAATGCACTAGTGCACTAGTGCAGCAGTGGTGTAATGTGAGCCCTTTTCTTAGTGTGAGTTAAAAGTCTAGCAGCTGAATTTTGAACAACCTGGAGGCGTTGAAGATGCTTTTGACTCAGACAGGTAAAAAGACTATTACAATAGTCTAAGCAAGAAGAAATAAAAGCATGTATAAAATACTTATGTCCATAATCTGTAACCCAATGACGAGGCCGGAGGTGCAAAAAGAACTCAGCTTTATTGTTGACTCACAGACTCAAGGCGCTCCTATATAGGCAGAGGCGAAGGTCAAAAAGACTATGTCTCTTCTGCCTTGGTCTTTTATACCCATGGTAGTGGCCCCACCTTTCCGGTTCCGCCACCACCCTCATCACACAATAAATATAATACTTTAATATATAACACACTCATTAATAGTATACTTGAAAATTCAAAATTTCAACCCTAGACCATTATTGGCAGATTCTAGAAGATTGTTTCATTGATTGTTGTTACTATTACTGTTATTATTTTTATGATAGTGCTACAATATATTATGCCTCCTGAAGTTACCAAATATGGTTCTTCACCCAATAAAGGGTTAAACTTGGTTTATACTTTCATGTCAAAACCACACAGAAGCTCTGGCATAGCAGGGGACCCTGTAAATACTCATTGTAGTGAGGCACAGCATCACATCTGTGTTTGTTCTGCTTTGTCTCCTCCTGCACTTTCTCCACAGCACCACTTCCAAAGCACTCCTGCATATTTCAACTGGGATTCTTCGGAACCAGTGTTCCCAGATAGGACATGAAGAAATATCGCACTGTTGCTTTAAAATTATTGTATTTTGACCCAAACTATCCTATGTACTAAATCAACTTGAAAAATCACAGGACAGTGCGTTTAAAAACAAACCTATTTTATGTGCATGGAACTGCAATAGCCTAAGAAATAAAATTTGTCACAAACAGTGGGCAATGGAGGTTTGATTTGGTGCCAGAGTCTATACATTTTGTGTGTGTTTATAGAGAGCCAGATTGATGCTGCACCTCTGCTGTCCGAGTACGTGCAACCGGAAACCTCGTGTGATGAAATTTATGTCATTGTCTCCAGTCTGCTAGTGTCTGCAGGGCTCTGCTGTGGACGACCATGTGCAGCCCAAATTTTATGACCACGCGGCCTGCCCATGACCCGAACGCGTTGAAAGAACAAGCGCCAGGACTGAACGTCCCATTCACGAGGTGGCGCTACCAACACAGCATACAAAAACAAAGTAGATGAGGAAGACAACGATGACACGGAAGATGAGAATAAACATACGTACATGAATCCTTTTGCAGCAGCAGCAGCTTGAGCAGAGAAGAGCACTGGAAAACAGTAATTCCTCCTTTTCAAGCAAGCAAGCAAAGTTTATTTGTATAGCACTTTTCACAGATAGCTATATATCACAAAGTGCTTCACAGCAAGTTAAAATTTACAAATATCCAGAAATTAAAATCAATAGAAATAAGATACAATATACATATTAATAGGGATAAAAAGAGAAAACAGTGAAGAAATAAAAGCCATTCAATGAGAGCTAAAAGCCTATCTGAACAAATGAGTTTTTAACTCCTTCTTAAAAGAGTCAACAGACTCAAGGCAGCGCAAGGATAGGGGAAGTGCTTTCCAAAGCCGTGGTGCAGCGGCCTGGAAAAATCGACCTCCATGGGTTCTGAACTTGGTCCGAAGGACCACCAGGAGTCTCTGGTCTGTGGATCTTAGTGATCGTGTCATGGCATAAGGAGTCAAGAGGGCTGAGATGTAGGACAATGGCATCATTTCATTTTCCTTGAAATAATGCCATTGTCGTTGCTACAAAAAATGTGTGTCACTCTGCTGTATATAGCCAGTGAACAAAGTGGCATGTTAGTGCATTTGCGCTACCCATAGGGCTGGGGCGAAACTACAAATAACAGTTGTGCGCATGCATCATCCGCTTGGCCTGGTAGACGAAAAAAGTGAACATGTACAATGGCGCGTGTGCACCAGGCTCATTCAAAACGCACGCGGACCAAAGCGGACCAGAGGGGAAATGCAGCATGAATAAGGCTTGATGGTACATGTCCGCTGGTTCCATCGTTTTTCCGCTTCCCATTCATTGTGTATTGGAAACACAGCGGAAAGCATTTGGTTGCGGAGCGGTCGAAAACCAGACTGTTGTGTGCAGAATCTCTAGTGTCCCCTATAGCTCATAGTCTCCCTATAGCTCATTTGCATACTCCGGACGATCAGTTGTGCAATTTTCCATACGGTCAGGCCATGAAAATAAATACTGAAACGTATGCCCAAGGGAGATATATTCACTCCAAAAACAGGTCCAGAATGGCAGGAAGCCTCCACAAATGCTGATTTTTATATGATCATCACCTGACACTGATGTCAGCTGACCTGCACTGGGTATTCATTTGCTTGAGTTAACCTAAGCTGGCAACAGCTACACATACACTAGCCTAAGTTGGCATAAGTTTGCCAACGCTGAATACAACGCTGCAAATGCTAGCAAAAGTTCATAAAAGTTGGTGTGATTAAAAAAACCTGCTCACGAACATAATTCCACTGACGTTTTTACTAATTTCTCTGATTTTTCAAAACATCTGTAAAAATTGGTCCAGTTGGTGTGAACACAGCTTTAACATAGGCCAGCTTAGGTAAACTCTACATAACTTAGCCCAGTGCTCAAGAACTTTTACAAACTGAGCACAACTTTCACCAGCGTGTATTTCCAAACATCAGCAAATTTTCACCATGCTGAAAATTTTCAAAGTACACAGTTTTCACCAGCATTTGCCAACAAACACCAACTATCATTAACTTTTGCCAGCAGAGCCAGACGTTTGCCAACACGTCAGTAAAAGTTGGTCCAAACGTTGTAGTATATGTTCTATCAAATCAGATCAGCAATGTATGTTTGAAAAGTAGGATCGTTTAAAAAAAAAAAAAAACTTTTCCTAGTCCTACCCCCTTTTACAGTTTTTTTTTTAAAGAAACTCAAATATCAGTCACTCATATCAGTGACTTCAGTCATTAACAAACCAGAGAAGAAATGCTGCACACGCAATCAAAAAAGCAATAATAATAATAACCAATACAATATTGACTAGAGTCATACATTCAGGCCCATTAAGTCCATTTCATAGCTGTTCAACACATGATTTTTAAAGAATATTTTAAATTTGGTGAGTGACCCACAGGTTTTCATTTCATCAGTAAAATTATTCCATAATTGAACTCCTTTGGTTAAGATACAGTGATATCTTGAATTAGTTCTTACTTGTGGTTTTTTGAATAAAAGTAACCCTCTCAGTTCATGTTGGATACTGTCAGGTAATTGTTATTCTTTAACTTTAAACATGATCTGAGCTGTTTTAAAATCCACCAAGTCTTTAAATTTATGTTTTTAATTTGATGAAGAGTGGGTTTGATGGTGCTTTATAGCTGGATTTAATTACTATTCTTATTGCTCTCTTTGGAAGGATGAATATTGGATGTGTGTTGGTTTTATACAGTAGTGTGAAAAAGTGTTTGCCCTTTTCCTGATTTCTCCTTTTTTTGTGTGTTTGTCACACTTAAATGTTTTAGATCAAACACATTTAAATATTAGACAAAGATAACACAAGTAAACACAAAATGCAGTTTTTAAATGGTGTTTATTATTAAGGGTTAAATAAAATCCAAACCTACATGGCCCTGTGTGAAAAAGTGACCCCCTCCCCCCCATTAAAACATAAATTAACTGTGGTTTATCACATCTTTGGAAAGCTGAGTTCAATTTCTCTAGCCGCACCCAGGTCTGATTACTGCGACACCTGTTCTCAATCAAGAAATCACTTAAATAGGACCTGCCTGGCAAAGTGAAGTAGACCAAAAGATCCTCAAAAGCTAGACATCATGCTGTGATCCCAAAAAATTCAGGAACAAATGAGAAACAAAGTAATTGAGATCTGTCAGTCTGGAAAAGGTTATAAAGCCATTTCTAAAGCTTTGGAACTCCAGCAAACCACAGTGAGAGCCATTATCCACAAATGGCAAAAATATGAAACAGTGGTGAACCTTCCCAGGAGTGGCCAGCAGACCAAAATTACCCCAAGAGTGCAGCGACGACTCATCCAAGAGGTCACAAAAGACCCCACAACAACATCCAATGAACTGCAGGCCTCACTTGCCTCAGTTAAGGTTAGTGTTCATGATTCCACCATAAGAAAGAGACTGGGCAAAAATGGCCTGCATGACAGAGTTCCAGGATGAAAACCACTACTGAGCAAAAAGAACATAAAGGCTTGTCTTAGTTTTGCCAGAAAACATCTTGATAATCCCCAAGACTTTTGGGAAAATACTCTGTGGACTGATGAGACAAAAGTTGAACTTTTTGGAAGGTGTGTGTCCCATTACATCTGGTGTAAAAGTAACACAGCATTTCAGAAAAGGAACATCATACCAACAGTAAAATATGGTGGTGGTAGTGTGATGGTCTGGGGCTGTTTTGCTGCTTCAGGACCTGGAAGACTTGTTGTGGTAAATGGAACCATGAATTCTGCTGTCTACTAAAAAATCCTGAAGGAGAATGTCCGGCCATCTGTTTATGACCTCAAGCTGAAGTGCACTTGGGTTCTGCAGCAGGACAATGATCCAAAACAAACCAGCAAGTCCACCTCTGAATGGCTTAAGAAAAACAAAATGAAGACTTTGGAGTGGCCTAGTCAAAGTCCTGACCTGAATCCGATTGAGATGCTGTGGCATGACCTTAAAAAGGCGGTTTAAGCTCGAAAACCCTTCAATGTGGCTGAATTACAACTATTTTGCAAAGATGAGTGTGCCAAAATTCCTCCACAGCGCTGTAAAAGACTCATTGCCAGTTATTGCAAATGCTTGATTGCAGTTGTTGCTGCTAAGGGTGGCCCAAACAGTTATTAGGTTTAGGGGGCAATCACTTTTTCACACAGGGCCATATCGGTTGGGATTTTTTTTTTACCATTCATGATAAACACCTTCACTTAAAAACTGCATTTTGTGTTTACTTGTGTTATCTTTGTCTAATATTTAAATTTGTTTGATGATCTGAAACATTATGTGTGACAAGCATACAAAAAAATGAGAAATCAGGAAGGGGGCAAACATTTTTTCACATCACTGTATGTGTTACCCCACAATTTCACACAGTAGATAATGTATGGAAGGATGAAAATGCAGTACAAAGTATACAATGTTGCTCATTTTAAAAAATCTTGGCATTTATAGAGTATTGCAACTGTTTTGGATATTTTAGTTTTTATATTATTTATATGTGGTTTCCAATTTTATTATTATTCATTATTATTCCAAGAAATTGTGTTTCAGCAACTTTCTCAATTTCTACATTATTTATCATGATTTTCTTATTCGAATCAGTTCTACAATTCCCAAAGATAATGTATTTTGTTTTACTTATATTCAGTGTTAGTTTTCATCTTTTTTAATTCCATTTCTCCAGTATCCAAGAGTCTTTCCAAATTATGACCATGGCAAAATAAATTCATATCATCAGCAAATAAAATAGTTTTCAATGATTGTGAGACTTCACATAAGTTATTGATATATAAATTACAGAATTTCCCTGTGGGGATTAATAAAAGTATCTATCTATCTATCTATCTATCTTAACCTGTTGCACTTCGGTGTACCGTGGGCGGACATGTCTCTGCGTCCTAGAGCGCACAAGGGCGCACGAGGGCGCACAAGGGCGCTGCGTCCTAGAGCGCCCTGAAAAATAAAGATGCATTTCCGTTCTTCCACTACAGACACAGCCGCGAACAGAAAGCCAAAGGAGTGCTTTGATTGGTTTAGATGTGATTGACCTCTCATTCGACTAATAAGAGCCTTGAATTGGGTTTCTGAAACCTTGAAGAACCAATGACTGAAAACCTAGCAAGAAGGACCCGCCTACCAACGGCTGCAAATACAGCCAGCCAATTGAAGCACAGAAGTTCGAAAGCTGTTTTGTGTAAGGCTGGGTGACACACAGGCGTTCGCCAGTCTTTTTTTCTAACTACTGTTCTTATTTGTTTTGAAAAATCATTCGCCAAAACCGCAATCATGGAAGCGCAAAACCGCAATAATGGAATTATGGTTTGACCGGGTCGGGTGACCAGAACCATGAGTCCGTAACAAGCGGACCAGCGTCATGTTCGTCTGACAATGAGGAAGAGAAGTTCGCCAGCGACATTGCTGTTGTGGACAGGTAAGTGTTATAAGCTAAATTATTCTTTATCCCGGAAAATTGTAATCCAAATGACTTTTGACCGATTGCCCCAACGTCATGTTGTGAATGCCCCCCCCCCCCGCTACTCTTCTGTAGCGGATTGCAGATATATTGCAGATATTTTAGTGCAACTGTGCGTAGTAGACCGTGGCGCACCGTCACCGCTTTCCGTCATGTAGCGATGGGCGATGTCCATCCTCTGTAGTGGGGGGGGGGGGAGTTGTTATCTTCTACATTACAGATATTCTAGTATAATTTTTAATGCACTGTAGGTTATTTTTTCTTGTAAAAAAAGGCCACACATTTTTTACATGGCATGCTTCTTTGTGTGTGGGGGCTTGTTTGTTCATTCATTCATTCATTCATGAATAAACAACCCCCCCCCACACACACACACACGCAGCCCTTCACCTTTCATTAGAGCCCAAGATGAAGCTTCTATATTGAATCATTCAAAAGTTACAGACGTTTTTCCAAACTGTGCCATTTGGCACAATTTGGCACAGTTCAAAAACGCCTGGGAACAACCTAAGAAAAAAGCTGTGTAATATATTCATTTTTTGTGGTATTGTTACAAAATTTTGATCTCAGCTGGATAACACTTGGTTCTACATTTCTGTTGCATTTTCCAGCCAGTGTCTGAAGCTTTGTGTTATTTGCAAGCATTTGTATCCAAAAAAACACCCAGGCGAAATTTATTTTCTTCAAGTTCAGTATGTTTAGATGACTGTTACTCAGTGGCCGGAGCACTTAGAGAGATTACGACTGTTTTGCCAAAAAATTCAAAGTGTTTTCTTTTAAATGAGACCAACTCCATGAAGATGGGGTTGAAAGATGGGGTTGGAGCCGGAACTGAAACTATGTACAAACAGAAATCAATTTAAAAGGAGGTATAAGCACCATTTGTTGAAAGGATATATGTATGTTAGAAGGGTAGAATTTACATGTACGATTCATTATGTTCACTCTGGGACATTATGGGACACTATGGAATGGTGGGTGGGACAGCACTGTGTGTATCTGTGTCGTTTGAGACTGGTTTTGAAATATAGACTTCATTGTATGTTAGAATGGACAGGTGTTAATGTTGATCTGTAAAAAATACAGTAAATTGTTTACTTGGGGTATTAAAGGTAGTAATTTGTATAAAATTCACATGGGTGTATCGATGGAAAAGAGGAGTTGGAATTAATAAGTGTTCACTTCTTCCTTCTCCCTTTCGAACAGTGTATACTGTAACTTTATTGCATTTGCTATTTGCTTGTTTTTTGTTATATTTTTTGTGTTCGAAATAAACTATCTATCTATCTATCTATCTATCTATCTATCTATCTATCTATCTATCAAGATGCTGCAAAGGGTTGAAGAACAGCTTTTGATTTACTTTGGGTATGTTATTTTTTGGCGTTTTTAGGAAAATTGACCAGAGTGCAAGGGGTTAAATAATAATGGTTCCAACACTGACCCTTGAGGGACTCCACATGTGACTTTCAATAATTTTGATTTTTTGTTGTTTAATTCTACATATCGGTATCTATCATGTAGGTAGCTGGTTAGCCAGGAAAAAAACAGTTCCTCTGACTCCATATCTTTGTCGTTTTTTTAATCGCAATTTGTGGTCGACTGTATCAAATGCTTTTTTTAAGTCCAGAAATATTGCGACTGCATGCTCCTTATTTTCAATTGCTGCTGTAATTTCCTCTACAAAATCTATAAGTGCATATGATGTTGTCCTATTTGCCCTGAATACATATTGTTGGTCAGACAGTACAGGTGCATTTCAATAAATTAGAATGTCAACAAAAAGTTGATTTATTTAGGTAATTCAATTCAAAAAAATTAAACTTCTATATTGTATAGAGTCATTACACAGAGAGTGATATATTTCAAGTGTTTCTTTATTTTAATTTTGATGATTATGGCTAACAGCCCATGAAAACCCCAAATTCAGTTTCTCAAAAAATTAGAATATTACATAAAATTAATTTTAAAAAAATATTTTTTAATAGAAATGTTGTCCGACTGCAAAGTACGTCCATATACACATTCAATACTTGGTCAGGGCTCCTTTTGGATTAATTACTGTATCAATGTGGCATGGCATGGAGGTGATCAGCCTGTGGCACTGCTGAGGTGTTATGAAGGTCCAGCTTGCTTTGATAGTGACATTCAGCTCGTCTGCGTTGTTGGGTCTGGTGTCTCTCATCTTCTTCTTGACAATACTCCATAGATTCTCTATAGGGTTTAGGTCAGGAGAGTTTGCTGGCCAATCAAACACAGTGATGCCATGGTCATTAAACCAGGTTTTGACACTTTTGACAGTGTGTGTGTGTGTGTGTGTGTGGGGGGAGGGGTGCCAAGTCCTGCTGGAAAATGAAATCAGCTTCTCCATAAAGCTTGTCAGCAGAGGGAAGCATGAAGTGCTCTTAAATTTCCTGGTAGACGACTGCGCTGACTATGGTCTTGATAAAACACAGTGGACAAACACCAGTAGATGACCTCTGTTCAGATAAAAGTAAATTTTGCATTTCCTTTGGAATTAAAGTTCCAGAGTCTGGAGAAAGAATGGAGAGGCACAGAATCTACGTTGCTTGAGGTTTAGTGAGAAGTTTCCACAGTCAGTGATGATTTGAGGAACCAAGTCATCTGTTGGTGTTGGTCCACTGTGTTTTATCAAGACCAAAGTCAATGCAGTTGTCCACCTTGAAAATTTTGGAGCACTTCATGCTTCCCTTTGCTGACAAGCTTTGTGGAGAAGCTGATTTCATTTTCCAGCAGGACATGGCACCCCTCCACACTGCCAAAAGTATCAAAACCTGGTTTAATGACCATGGCATCACTGTGTTTGATTGGCCAGCAAACTCTCCTGACCTAAACCCCATAGAGAATCTATGGAGTATTATCAAGAGGAAGATGAGAGACACCAGATCCAACAATGCAGATGAGCTGAAGGCTGCTATCAAAGCAACCTGGGCCTTCATAACACCTCAGCAGTAACACAGGCTGATCACCTTCATGCCATGCTACAGTGATGCAGTATTAATTCATGCAGCAGGAGCCCTGACCAAGTATTGAGTGTGTGCGTGGAAGTATTTTTAGTCGGCCAACATTTCTATTAAAAAAATCAATTTTTTAAAAATTGATCTTATGTAATATTCTAATTTTTTGAGAAAGTGATTTTCGGGTTTTCAAAATTAAAAGAAATAAACACTTGAAATATATCACTCTGTAATGAATCTATACAAAATGAGTTTCATTTTATGAATTGAATTACTCAAATAAATCAACTTTTTGATGATATTCTAATTTAGTAAGATACACCTGTAAGACCAAAATTATGGACAAAAATGTTTCATAAGCTGTATCTACATCATTCACATATATGTTTCTCCAATCTTAATGCTTTAGATCATGCTTGAATGAATTGATTGAGTTGTGTTTTTTATGTCTAATCATTCTGAATATTCTGGTATCTTTTTGGCCCTGGCACTGCTCTGTACAATTGCAAAAACTGACAAATGCTCACTTGTGTCATTTATTAGTAGTCCACTTATTACTTGCTTCTCAGTGATATTAGTGAATATCTTGTTGATTAATGTAGCACTGTGAATAGTAATTCTGGTTGGCCGTGTAATTGAAGGATATAGGCTCATACTGTACATCGAATCAATGAAATCTGTGGTTGGATTATGTTCTTGTGGATTTAGCAGGTCAAGGTTAAAGTCTCCACAAACAAAAACTTTTTTTTAATTGATTATATTGTTATCATCACTCTATAAATACAAGAAATCTCTGTGTGTGTGTCTGTCACGATCATAGGACATCATAGGACGGTCTATGATGTGCCTATGATGTCCCTATGATGTCTGCATCATAGGACAGCCTAATTCAAGAGCTACTCATCACCCGATGCCTGCCTTCATCTCTTTTTGACGTCATAAAGACCATCACTCACCAAAGAAGAGGACAATTTCAAATCCCATTTAAGGGAGACAGTCAATGCTTCTCAAACAAAAAAAAGGAAGTGAAAAGCGACAAATCTGACAAGAAACAAAGAATAGTGAAGATGTAATGCTTAAAAAATTACACTATACTCACCAAAGAACAGTACAATTTCAAATCCCATTTAAGGAGGACAGTCAATGCTTCGCAAACAAAAAAAGGAAGTGAAAAGCGACAAATCTGACACGAAAGAAAGAATAGTGAAGATAGGACATGCTAATTTAAACCAAGGTCAAATGCAGGCATCATAGGACTCGCTATGCCATCATCACAGATTATAGGACAAAGGCATCAGAAAAGATAAAATGCAGGCATCATAGCACTCGCTATGACATCACCAAAGATCATAGGACTCACTATGGCATCATCAAAGATCAAAGGCAGTCATCACTCACGGTCATAGGACTCGCTAGAACATCATCAAACACCATAGGACTCGCTATGACACAAAGATCAAAGGCAGGCATCACTGAACGAGTGCTGGCGTGCTTGCTTACACCCTTGCTTACACCTGCTTTCTACGAGCATGCAGAAATACTTGCTTATACATAGTTTCTACGGGTATGCATGGGCATGCACAAGTACGCACTAGTATGATTAATTATATTTTTGAAGGATTCGATAGTGGAATAGGCAAGGCCTTGTATGCAGATGATGGGGCCTTATGGATAAGGGGACGTAATCTTGTGTACATTCAGAGGAAAATGCAGGCAGCAATAGACCAGGTTGAACAATGGGCAAACCGGCGGGCTTTTAACTTATCAGTCTCAAAGACACAAATAAATTGCTTCTCTAAAAGTCACAAAGAAATTTCTTTAAATCTTTATGGCCAAAGGTTAGAGCAAGTAAAGGTAGTTTGGTATTTAGGTGCGTTATTTGATGAAAAACTAACTTGGAAGCAGCACACTGAAAAAACTAAAGGAAAAATGAAAGAAAATAAATAATATTTTGAGATGTTTTCCTAAAACTATCCATACACGATCCGGGTTTTCTATATATACTGCTTATTGGGATAATTTTTTTATTCTTTCCGTCTCAGTTTCAACTGTAACACATTCCATGATGCCATCCTTGACAAATGACACTACAAACTGATTTACTCATAAGACTTTTATCAATGTATAAAGCGACTCCACCACCTTTTGTTTGTGTTCTATTGCAATAATACATTTCAAATCCTTCAATCATCACTGTGTCAGATGCTTCTTCACTGGGCCAAGTCTTGGCCACTGCTACTGCAGTAAACTTATTATTTAGAAGTCTTAAGCAATAGCTCATCTTTGAAAAGTGAAGCTATACTTCTGCTGTTAAAGTGTATAATAGAAACCGTTTCCTCTGTTTTGAAATTGCACTGAAACTGCTCTTCTGTGTAATATTCACAATGGTAATAAATGTCATTAAAGAAATTATTTTCTGGGTCAATGTCATTTTCTATATCTTGGGATTTATAATCAGAGTACATAAATGTTTTTAATTCTAGCTTTTCATATTCTGAAAATGGATGACTTCTGTCCAAACTTGTCATGGATATATGGTGTGGTCACTTACCTTATGTTGTTTTTTCTTTGTTCAGGGATCATACTTGTCCAGCTCGTTGCTGTCCCTGATGTTGAGTACTTTTGCTTCCTCTAGAGTTGATCCTTTGAGCTTGATGAATATTTTACAATTAGATGACCATGTCGCCTGAATTTTTCCTTGTTTTCTGAGTATGTGTGCTCTCCTTGCTATGTCTGCATTTTTTGGGTGAGGCGTTCATTTATGTATCCTTTGGTTCCCTTTAACTTCCGTCCTTGTTTAAGTAGCTCCTGTTTTTTCTTTCTGCTGGTGAAACGGAGGATTATTGCAGGTGTTACATTTTTTTATTGCTTTTCAGAGTATGACAGGCTTCAACATCTGCGTTGTTGACAGAAATCCCCTTACTGACCAAAAAGCTGACTACATGTTTCTCCAGTGATTCTGTGAATCCACCTTTAAGAGAGAAGAGGGTCCAACTTTGCTTATTCCTCTACATGTTTTTATGTGTGCTGTTCGCTTATCCTTTCACCTTTTATACTTACTTCCTGCTTGTTTCAGGGACAACAGTTTCTGAAATCCGACCTGAATTGCTTTCTTTATCTGCTGCTTTTCTTTTAATATCTTCTTGCCTGCCTCAGGGACTACAGATGGAAATTAGTGAAAATACTATAATGGTACAGAGCATCTTTACAGAGCTTGTGTTTAATGGGTTTTTTTTTTGTACATGGTTCCTGACAAATAAACCAATAAACAAACTAAATTAAACATACCAGATGACTGCTGTGACAAACTCGGCTTTAATAGAAGTGATTGATTAAACATCATAACCAGCATAAGCTGTATCAGTGGCGATTCCACCTCCGGCCGTCCGATGGAGCAGCTTAACTCTTCGGCTACAAACCACTTGAGCCAACAGCCCAGTGTGTTGCCTCTCGGATATGACTTATAATGACAAAACAGTAAAGGTAGGACAAAATTTATTGTGGTGGCAGTATAAAGTCAAGTTTGTTTTTGCTCTGCTTTGGCTGCTGGCTCAGTGAATGTTGTTGTACAGCGATATAACGTGGTGCCAGAATCAGAATCAGAATGAGATTTATTGCCATTGTTCATGTAGTACACAAACTAGGAATTTGTCTCGGTGCAATGCTGCAACATTAAACATGGAGTAGCACTAAAGATAAAAAAAACAAAAAAAAAAACAACTACGCATGCAATAAAAGGTAGAATATGAATAAGTAAAATTAATCTATGCAATTTTTAAATATATTAACAAGCAGCAGATATTGTGGAGTTCCACATAGTGCAGTCGGTAGTGCAAAAAGAAAACAGTGATAATTGTCATGAGTCCGGTTGAGCTGCTGTACGTGGTGCACGAGAGTCTAATAAGTCACTTAGTGTTCAGCAGTCTGATGGCAGAGGGGAAGAAGCTGTTCATGTAGCGGGAGGTTTTAGTCTGAATGGACCGAAGTCTTCTGCCTGAGGGGAGGGGGGCAAACAGTGCGTGTCCAGGGTGTGAAGGGTCGGCTATGATCCGACCTGCACGCCTCCGGGTCCTGGAGATGTACAGGTCCTGGAGAGATGGGAGCTTGCAGCCGATCACCTTCTCAGCAGCGTGCACAATGCGCTGCAGTCTTAGTCTATCCCTGGCGGTGGCTCCTGCGTACCACACGGTGATGGAGGTGGTGAGGATGGACTCAATGATGGCCGTGTAGAACTGCACCAACATCTTGGTGGGTAGCTTGAGCTTCCTCAGCTGCCGCAGGAAGAACATCCTCTGCTGGGCCTTTTTGATGAGGGAGCTGATGGTCGGCTCCCACTTGAGGTCCCGGGTGATGGTGGTGCCCAGGAAGCGGAAGGAATCCGCAGTGGTGATGGGAGAGTCTGTGAGGGTAAGGGGGGGCAGAGGGGCTGTGACTTTTCTGAAGTCCACGATCATCTCCACTGTCTTCAAAGTGTTCAGCTGCAGGTTGTTGTGGCTGCACCAGGACGCCAGCTGGGCCACCTCTCTCCTGTAGACGGACTCGTCACCGTTGGAGATGAGCCTGATGAGGGTGGTGTCGTCCGCAAACTTGATCAGCTTGACAGACTGGTGGCAGGAGGTGCAGGAGTTGGTGTACAGGGAGAAGAGCAGGGGGGAAAGTACACAGCCCTGGGGTGATCCGGTGCTGATGCTAACAGAGTCTGAGACAGTCTTTCCCAGCCGCACATGCTGCCTCCGGTCCGTCAGGAAGTCGGTGATCCACCTGCAGAGGGAGTCAGGCACGTTGAGCAGGGACAGCTTGTCCTGGAGCAGAGCGGGGCGGATGGTATTGAATGCAGAGCTGAAGTCCACAAACAGGATCCTGACGTAGGTTCCCGGGGAGTCCAGGTGCTGCAGGATGGAGTGGAGGGCCAGGTTGACTGCGTCGTCCACAGACCTGTTGGCTCTGTAGGCAAACTGCAGCGGGTCCAGGAGGGGAGTGGTGATGGTCTTGAGGTGGGGCAGGACCAGGTGCTCAAAGGACTTCATGACTACAGAAGTCATGAAGTCCTGTAATTTGCTGGGTCTCTGGTTTTGGGAGATGTGTTATGTGCTTGCCACTACAGCAGTGTGAGTTATTGTGCAAACTGTGTAGACATGCACATTACTGTAATTTGGGGATTTTAAGATGTAACCGTTTCATGTCATGTTTGTGTTTTGTGTAGATTGAAATTGTTGATTTAACTTTATTGTTAAGGCTGTCCCATTTCTGTGTATGTGTTACATGATGACTGTGTTGATGCAAGTAGTGTGTCTTAATAGGTTTTTTTATGAGCAGTAACATGAGTTTCTGGTATTAGGGACCTCAGGGCCTGAGAGGATTTATCAATGTTTGGGGGGGGGGGGTGTTGGGGGGATGTGTACCCTAATTTCGCCTAGGGCGGCAAAATGGCTAAGGCCGGCCCTGCCATTTGTGCCTGTCTTGTGCATGGAATGTCTTGCCCTTTTTGTCTCCAATCAGTGACAGTTTGGTTCCCCCCTCAACTCACAGAAACTAAATTGAGAAGAGTTCAAAATGGGTTTGAGACACCACTGATGAATCTGTGACTATTTGGTGAGAAAATTTGTTGCACAACTTTTTTAAGATGTTGAAAATTCCTGTGACATGAGAGTGAGGAGGGCAGCGCGGTGGCGGAGTGGTTAGCACTGCAGCAGCATAGGAACTCACCCTTGGCCGGGGGATCCTGGGTTCGATCCCAGCCCCCGACCAACAGTGATCTGTGTGGAGTTTGCATGTTCTCCCCGTGTCTGCGTGGGTTTACTCTGGGATTTCTCTGGTTTCCTCCCACATGCCAAAAACATGCAAGTTAGGTCAATTGGCATCAGACTGGAGATTCTAAATTGTCGTTAGGTATGTGTGAGAGTGAATGGTTGCCTGTCTCTCTTTCTTGGCCCTGCGATGGACTGGCGATCTGTCCAGGGTGTACCCTGCCTCTTGCCCAAAGATGCTGGGATAGGCTCCAGACCCCCGCGACCCAAAAAGGATTAAGCAGAAGAAGATGAATGGATGGATGGATGAGAATGAGGCCTTGCCACTCACGAGAGGAAAATGAAAACATTTGGAGATTTTGGGAACTCTCTTGCGAATGCCGTTCTCCAGCTAGTCATGAGCTGTTTCAGCTCATTGATATACAGTACTACTTCAAAAAAAGGGTGAAATCTGCTGTCCCTGAATGCCTTGGTTATTATTTGACGTAGCTTTTTATTTATTGCTATTCTTTTTCTTTGATCATGTTCATTACTCACTTTAAAGCGCCACTGAGACAGTTAGTGCTGTACCTTAGGAGGGAAAATATCCAGATGTTTATCCTCAATCTTTTAAGAGCTTGGAAACCAATTAATGTCACATAATTCAACCAAAAGCATCCTGTCATTATGCAGAGGTACAGAAGCCAAAAAAAATTGGAAATCCTGAAAAAAAGAACTGCTACAGTCTTCTGATGCTGGATCACAGGCAAGTCTAAAGTACTCTACACTGTTATACTACAAAAAAAGAGTCATTGTTAATTTTGATCAGAAAGAATACACGCACATGCACACACCAAATTCACTCTGCATGCAGCATCAAAACAAACAGCCACACTGACAGTTTTTCTTATTGCAATATCCATTTATTGTTCCCATCACACAAATCTTTTACAAAACAGAAGGTTTACTTCAACAGAATCAAAGGAAACATGGTTCTGCCTCAGAGCTGCAGATCTGAAGAAAACTGGTGCTTTTTATTCACATGTCAGTCAAGCGCAGTGAGTCTGTTCTTTGATTTAAAGCACAAGTTGCTAAAGACTTCACAGAGACACAAAGCTGCTGCTTGATGGTTGAACCAGAGGAGACTCTTCGAGAGAGAGTTTTATTTCTAGCATTTTTTTTCTTCTGCACACTTTTTTTTGGCTGAATCGTGATGAGTTAACTGTCATTTTGCACAAATAAGTTCTTTCTGCCATTCTGATAACAGGGCATTTATCCAAAGTTATTTTAAGGCATTTTGTTTCATCAGAACGTTAACGATTAAAAATTAAAACAGGAAATGAGGGGACATCATCGCAATGTCTGACTCTTCTTCAGATATTTGTAATTACTCTGTGTGAGAAAATGGTGCAAAAATTTCCAAGTTTGTGTTTTAAACAGTCACAACAAAGTTCTGACAAGAGCTTCAGAAAATCTGGGAAACTTAGTTGATTTTTTTTTTTAAATGCCAAATTAGACAGGTAGCCTACATGACATCCCAATATATGACATCTTCATGGTTTATTTTGTCATAATCTCCACCAGCAAGTCTGGTTTCAGCTCACACAGCCAAATTCACTAAAATTATTGAACTCTAACCAAAGTCAAGCAGAGTTGTTTTCTTGTTGTGGTCTCTCTGTATCAGAGCAACCATCCATAAACATGACGCTGACACATTAGCATTTTACAATGTTGTGGCAGCTAATGTTTCAGCAGACAGTTGCTCATTTAGAAGATAGATCTGTCAACAGAAAAAGGAGGGAAATTGCATTCACATCAATTTGTCATTATTTTGGGAACTTGAGCCTTGAAATGAATATTTAAATACTTTGACATTATAGTTACGGAGCACAAATAAAACCACACAGATCCAAAATCAGCCCTAAGATGTAATTAATTAATTTACATATAAAGATAAACCCAGTAAAATTATCAATAATGCATGTAGTTTTATCTCTGAACAATAACATGCATCTGATGTAGGATTTCAAAACTTTTGGCTCCAGAGAGAATACTGCAAGGAATTAATTCTGAGGGTTTTCTCATAATTTTGAAATTTAGCAGATACTGGCCAAAATTTCAACTAAGAATGGGCACGTGATGTCACCCAATGGAAAAAAACGCAAGGAATTGTGGGAAAAGTGTTCTGCCTGTCTATGCTTAGTAGTAATCAATGAATGCGGTTAGGCTGCGTGTCCACCAAATGCTTTTTTTTCTGCTGTGGGCAACTGTTTTCTGTTCATTTTCAGTGTAGTCTGGTGTTTAATGTGCTCAGTGCCCTCGGCGGAAAAACGCTCTCAGCAGTCATGGCGCTGAAAGTACACCATGATCAATATTTAACAGCCAAAGCTTGGAGGGATGCGTATTTTCTTACCAGTTTGATGTGATTTATTCCAGTGAGTGGAGCGTTTCAGAGCAAAATCGGTGAAATCCCTGGCATGCTTTGAGTGACAGGTCAAGCGGTTGCCAGGATACCGGACAAAGTGCTTTCTTTAATAAGTGCATGAAAAGTGGTCAGGAAAACAGGTTGAGAGCATTTTTACTTTCCCTGTGGACACGCAGCTTTATTAAAATGACACTGAATATGTTATTCAAACATAGGAAATGTAAATATACATATAAAATGTCATGAAAAATCCAAGATGACACAAGAATGTATACAGTTGAATTTAAGACCAACTCCAATTTGGAACTATACAGTTTTAGCTTGTATTTTACCTCTAAAAATTTAGTATAGCATGATACAACTTCATCACATGGATGGCAGTAAAAATATGCTTCACACCACTTTGAGAACCTTTAATGTTTATAGGTTTATTTCTTTGACATTTAACATCATGCTCTGGTCTTATTTAGCCATTTCTATAGTTATAAAGCTTTTGTTTTTGATGAGACAATCTCTGAACTTTGCTGACACAAGTTAAACAACAATCCAGAAGCAAACTAATGGACAAAGTGAAACATTTAAAAGCTAACAATTCAAATAAGTTGCTAGCTAACATAACAGCAACGTTACCATGAAGACATGCCCACGATGTGTCCAGAAGCCCAACGGCTGCCCTGTATAACGGGTGGAGAGGTGTCGGTGGAGATGCTAGCAGGCCAAGGCTATTACATTAGCGTGGACTCCAGAGTAGCTAGATGGTGTCGGTACCAGATGTGCTTGGGTAGTCAGATCAGTTGCTCCTGGTGGGTCTGGACAGCGCCATGTTTGGCAGCTCTGCCGCCATCAGTGCGTGAATGCGTGTGTGAATGGGTGGATGGCAGGATCTGTAAAGCACTTTGGTCATCAAGAGATGAGAATAAAAGCGCTATATAAGTGAATGCCATTTACCATTTGGCAGTTTACTCGTGGCCCTGTGCCTGCTTGTGACATCACAAAATATGATTGGCTGTACGGTTGTTTTGATGATGTAGCGCATTGTGATTGTCGAATCATTCATGTTTGTAGTTTTCTTAACAATACATAATAGACAGACACAGATAGATAGATAGATAGATAGATAGATAGATAGATAGATAGATAGATAGATAGATAGATAGATAGATAGATGATAGACTAATTTCAGAAACTAATACCATAATCAAAATTATGTCAAAAAGGCTTGAAATATCTGTGTGTAATCAATACTGAAAACATGAAAGTCTCTCTTTGTTAATTATATTGTTAAAAAATCATTAACTTTCCCACAATAATATAATTTACTGTGATACAGTAGTATGTGCAAGCATGTAAAAAGTCCCAGTAACAAAGTTAAACCAGCAGCACAATCTTGACTGCGGCAGTTGTTGCCATGGAAACAACAGAGATAAACTCCGCTTATCCAGTCCTCGTGCAAATGTTATCCCCAGAGTCTGAATGTCTTCACCCTGGAGGGAGTTTTTTTTTAAAAAAAAAATCAGTTTTAGGACGCAAAAACTGTTTGCATTTGGATAAATGGTGAAACCCACGTATAAAAAGCAGTGTAAAAAAATACTCGTATGTATGGACAAAGCCATAAATAGATGGTTAGATAGATGAAAAAAACACAAAAGTTTGGATCCTTATAGAAGTAAAAGAAATGTTTATAATGACAGATGTATTATTATACAGATTTTTTTTTTTTTTTTGAAAACTACAAACGTTCAGACGGCCCAATCACAATGTGCTACACCATCAAACCAACCATACAGCCAATCACATTCTGCGATGTAACGAGCAGGTGCAGGGCCCCGAGCAGATCTGACCACCTGAGCACATCTGGTGCCTACAATAGCATAAAGTCACCAGACACAGACTATGGACTTCCACTCAGTGTTTCATTCTACAACAGTCTAAACAAGACCATATAATGCAAGGCGTCCACGGCACTACATACACTAACCACACATGAATAGCCGAGCGTGTGCGATGTGACCGACACCTACCAGTTACCATGAAGTTCTCTCTATGATTAGCTCTATTCCATTGCACTACCAACACTATCAAAGGGAAGCAGCAGCACCTTATGGTGTCCTCCGGTACTGCAGTACAATAGTGTAAAGTGAGTGTTACGCCTGTTGTGGCTATGATTGTGAGGTTTGATGATAACAACGGCTAATAGCGTTTATTCAGATTTATTGCTTTAATGCAGAGCTATTTGCAGACACACTGATGATTATTGTTATCACAAATGGACTAGCAAGTGCAGTGCTGTGAAGGCCTGCATGGATGTTTGGCACTGTAGAACATGACATCATGGCTTTATTCTCATGTTCTAGAAGTTTCAGTTTTACCAGTCAATCTGGTGCCCATAGGTACACAAGCCACAGGTAGCTAGTTCTTAAAGAAAGGGCTCCCACTGGCATTAAAAGACATTTTATGACTGGATTGCAGTCGGATAGTGCTTGACCACATGAACAAACAGGTGTAAATACAGTTGAAACTCATGGACAAATGATTATGATCAAATCTTCCAAACCCTCCGTAAGTGGCTGGGGACGCATTCTGACCACTTTGAGCACAAGCATAAATGTGAGCGTTGTCTCCAAAACACAGAACAACTCCAAAGGGTGGCAGTGAAAACTGAAGCAGTAAAAAATAAATGTTTCAACATAACATCACTCCAGTCTCTCCCCTGCCTTTTTTAGTATCATAGTGGCCAATTTTGCTTATTTCCCACTTGGTTTGGGCATGTTTTCACTATAGCTTGTAAAAGGTTTTCATGGACACATTTGCTTGGCTTTCATTCTAGCTCTGGCAACACTGTGACATACTGGACGTCAAACATGGCTTCTTCCCCAGCTTTTAGAAGCAAACAGGAGTTTATACAGCAGCACAACAACATAGCCGATTAATATCCTTTAAAAAAAATTCCATAACTGTTGTTGTTTAAGAGGTGTGCAGAAGAAAAGAGGATGTGATGGTGTAGCCTACTGCCTGACTGATATCACTTGAATTGTGACACTGCAGATGCATGGTAGTACCAGGCATACCTAAATATTTCTGTTGTCTCCATTTATGCAACCCAGTTATTTAATAACACATAATTTACTTTGTGCACGTTCATCCAGAGGGTGCAAGGAATCCTTTTTGACTCTGAGTAATGATGTCTCATTTGCAAAAGACTTGTTTAAAAAAAGTGGCCTTTTGGGTAAACAAACCCTGCTCACCAAAGCCATTCATTCATTTCACAGTTCAGCAGCGATGTGGTGAGCTGACACAAGCCTGTACTGCAAACAAACGTGACTTGCTTCCTGGCCTGATAGCAAATCACTGAATTAGTCACTCAGTGATTTGCTCCCTGCCAGTGACTGAACATACCAGCACACTGTGGGCCTCATTCATGAAACATTTGTACATCCGTGAGTAGATTCATAGTAGGATTCACAAACGCTGCGTAAAACCCATTTTCTACCGCTTTTCTGGGGATCCAAGTTGTAGAGGTGGCAGTTCAAGCAGAGAACCCTACTCCCCAGCTGCCTCCTCCAGCTCTTCGGAAGGGAGACCAAAGCGTTCCCACGCCAGCTGGGAGACATAGTCTCTCCAGCATGTCCTGGGTCTGCCCCGGGGTCTCTTCCCAGTGGGACGTGCCTGAAACACCTCAAGTGGGAGGCATCCTAATTAGATGCCCAAACCACCTCAGCTTCTTTGAGATAAATTTATGTTAGTTGGCTCAGATTGGATACCGACTAGGAGCTAAGCTTAGCAAAGGTGATGTAAGAGGGAGGGCAGAGTTGAATGTGGTCTTAGATATTTAAAGTGATATGCACTGAAATAAAGCATTTATGAAAGGCTGATAACGATTATTCACAAATTATGCTGCAATAATCCCATAAGAAAAAAAAAAACTACCAAAATGTCACAAACATTTCATTAAGTTATAAGTGTGCTGTTAAAATGTGGAAAAGGTGTAGTCAATGACTCCTTTAAAAAACATTTAAACCAACAGTCATAAATGTTCACTGAAGAAACTCCTAAAACGTCTAAATTTATAACAAATATGTAGCATGTTTCAACACAGCACTACCGGAGGTGGCTGATCACGAGGCGAATCACACACTGCTCAGAGCATTTCAGTTCAGTGAATGGTAGGCAGTTCAAATTTTGGTAAAGCACTGACTCATTCACTGAACAAACAATTTCAACAAATCTTTTTAGTGAACTCATTCTAGTGATTTAGTACATTTAAGTGAACTGATGACTGATGATTGGTAAAATATATTGGTCTTTAAATTTGGTGTGCTGGTTTTTGAAAAAACAAAATAAAAAAAACAACAGTTTTCTATTTTGAACAAGTACAGTGCACATGCACACACTTCTGCAAGTTGCTGGTGTTGGGGCTGACAGCAGTTTGAACATATCAGCTAATAATGATGGTGACAAGTGAAAAATAAATAAAATTAACTCTGACTGTAATGCTATTTTGTCATTCTGTTGCTGTAGAACTGATAATAAAAATGCCTAGAAAAATATGTCCACATGCACCCAACACTTAAGGCCATAAAACTAATATGGTCTGAAGCTGTGGTCCCATGTTGACTGAAGTGTGAATAAATGACAACCCAGCCTTTTCCAGTCTAGTTGGCAGATACAGAAGTTTGACACAATACAAATGACTCCAATGTTGCTTCAAACAGTTTCAGCACGTTCACACTTGTTCATCACTGTAATGAATACAAGATTTTTCCCCAGTCTCTGCAGAGTGTCAGCGGCCCTTGTTGTAAAAATCACACAACACGATACAAAAAAGAGCTATGTACAATATCATACAAATGAGTTTCAGTGATAGAAAGGGGATTCAAGGGGACGGGAGGTACAGTCACGTGAAGGAAAGGGGGTATAAATGTGCTTGTGCGTGTGTGTGCTTTCAGATATTGTTTAACATACCTACATGTGCTCTGTAAAAACAGGCATTTTTCTTCTTTTTTTTTTCCTGTCCTTGTAAGTGTGCATGTCGTCCAGCAGAGGGAAATATTTCACAGCACAGTGATGGTGTCAGAGCCCAGATACCAAAAAAAAAAAAAGAAAAAAGAGAGAAAAACAACTACAACAAAAACTAAACAAAATGCAAAAACGGCAGATTACAAAAATATGAGTGTGCAGAGAAAGAAAAGGGCAGATAAAAGCATGGGTTTGAGTGTGCAAATCAAAGTCAGCAAAACTGTCAGGGCAACCGCACCGTATACATACAGCATGTCTTCACATGTCAATAAATTAATCTGTTAATAAATTCTTAGAAAATCATTACAATAATTACAAGATGCATCCAGTTCGCAGCAAAAGAGGCTCCATGGCAGGATGGACAATGCAGTTCCAGAGTTGAATAAAGGGCAATCCAAGAAAGAAAAAAAAAAGAAAAGAGAACTGGCATCAAGAAACATGTCTTTAATAAAGGCTCTGGAATGTCGATGCACTTTATTTGGCTTGCTGTTGTGCCACCTGCCGCTGGAAGCAACTGGCTTTGTCGTAACCCATGTGTGTGTGTGTGTTTCACAGCAGCAAAGTTGCAACCATCTAAGTAAAAATCATAAATACATTTAAAAAAAAAAGCCAAGTGAAGATGTTTCCACTTTCATCCTGTTTGCTTTTGTCAGGTGCTTCTGCTGAGAGATAAGAACCGGGTTCCTTTGATCTGGGTTGAAGCTCATGTGGAGCTGACTGTGGCACCGCTACTCACCGCAGCGTGTGTTTGTGTGTGCTGAGATAAGAAGGAGGGTGAGGGGGGGAAACCATCAAGCGGGGTGGAAAAGGGTGCGCGTGTGTTTGCGTGTGTGTTTAAAAGGGTAGATCTCAGCAGCGTGCCTTTCCTTCAGCTGGCTTCTCCTTTTGTCCAACATGGCGACCTGACAGGGCATGTCGGAAGCTATGTCCTGAGAGCCTCCTCGTCACTTTTGGCTTCCAACTCACTCGCACATTTTGCAATGGATAAAAGTAGGGGACATTCTCAGTGGTCACAGTTTGATTTGGGTTTTTTTTCCTCGCACAGTGCACCACTGCAGATGAAAGTATGCTTCATCCAAGTATACAAAAACATCAATTTAAAAACAAACAAACAAACAAACAAACAAAAAAACAAACCAAAAGATGTACCTGACTCTATTCTGATTGTTCAGAGTTTTACTTCACTGAGCACCCAGTGAAGAGAAAGTCTATGAAGAGTTTGCCTATCGGTTCCCCGGGGGTTGGGAGGGGTGTGTGATTGAGGAAAAAAAGGGGGGGCATTTAGACCTGCGTGGAATAGGAGCGATGTAATGTCGCATGTCGCACGGCTGGGTGGGCGGCACACTTCGGAGAGAGCTGCTCCGACTGGTCTAGACTTCGCTGGAAATGGAGCGAGAGGGTATGAGGACATCGGGGGTGGCGGGGAACCGATAGGGCTGATGGTCATGTGATCTCGGTGAACGGAGATGCCCGCGGAGTCTGCAGGGGAGAGAGAGGAGTGAGAGAGAGAGAGAGAGGAGGTGAAGGAGAGAGAAAAGTGAAGAAAGGAATAATCAAGAGCAATGCACGGGGATGAGGGGCGCAGGAGGGAAAGAGAGAGAGAAAGACGGAACAGAATCGATGGGCAACAGAGTCAAAAACAGAAATAAGGCAACGGATGACAAAGAGAGCAAGGGGTGACGATGCCCGGGCAGAAAAAAGATTCAAAGACGGTTAGAATGATTGAACGTAGGTGTTGTAAGGTGGGGTGGAGGAGGAGAGTGCAAGATGCTGGAGGAGAGTGGGTGACCAGGGAGCAGATTGAGAGGAGAGAGGCAAGGTGGGAGACAGAGGAAAAGAGGCAGTCAGGCGAGGGTTAGCGACGTCACAGACAACAGAGGACGCCAGGCGTTTTTGCTCAGATTTCAACCCTGAGAGGATCTCTTCAGAAAAGTAACACTTTTAAAGATGCAAGTTCAGGAAACCCAGTGGAAACACTACGACTGACACTAGTGTGACTAGAAGTCAAGATCGCACCAAGACCTTGATCTAAGATCAAGACCAAGATCACACCTTAAGACCAGAGTGATCTCAAGGTGCTGTGACCAAGTCAAGACCAGAACCAAGGCAGGCAAAGGAAAAGTTCAGACCAAGACTACCAGGTCTGCCTCAGTCTGATCTTGGTGTGGTCTTGACTACAACTCTAATTGATATTGAAATATTTAAGGGTTTCTGTTAAAGAGGGATCCAAAATGGAGGCACAGAGGGCAAAAATGTATTATTAAGTAGTGCTAATGAACTAAAGGTCAAACAAGAACAAAACAAAAGATGATTCAAATAGCCACTAAAGAGAAAACTTTGACATGAAGTAAAAACACAATACTGACCAACAAAAGAGACACAAACTTAGAACATAAAAAAGTCAAAGAAAAAAAAAAACGGGAGCGGGGAAATAAAAAAATTATTATGGAGCAAAAAAATCCAAGAGAAGTCATTACATTTACCATTAGCCTCCACCCAACTGCATTTACCATCTAAATCTTAAGCCTCACCTTAAGATATATCAGACCAAGTACTGAATAACCCAAACAAGATAAGTGACTCTCTAAAACCAGCTAACAGCTAAATTATAACACCAGGATTCAATGATTACGTTGCCTCTTTCCAAAGCTAACACTAGACATTATTGCCCTCCTGGCTGATAGAAGACTGCATCTCATGCTATACCTCTAGAACAAACCTCACCTGTGTGTCTATCAGGTAAGAACAAGCCTTGCGTGTGCAGAGCTTTATAGGATTCACTTGGAGGGGTGGGGGAGGGGTTGTTGGGACCAGGAGTGCAGGCGGGGCTTGGAGCATGCATGTTTGGATTTGTTCTTTTTAGGGGGGAAAAACAAGGATTCAGTTAAGAGACAAGGGGTGTGTATCTCAGCTCTCTGGTGAGCACAGTTGTGCCTCACACCCACCCCCGCCCCTTACCTGAGGGCCACTTAACTTTTCGAGTGGACTCTCCACACAGGGCAGTGTCACCATTGGCATGCCTAGCACTGACTCTGGGCGTTGTGGTCGTGGTGGAGGACTGGGCTGCAGCTGTCGGAAGTTGTTAATCACACAAGTCACCTGGTGACAGAGACCAGACCAAGGGTGCACATTATTCTACTGTTCAGTGATTTTCAACCTTAGTGGCTGGTGTGCTGTGAAAAAATTGTTTGGTTCAGGAGGGTTGTCTGGTTTCACGTGATTGGTCCAATACAATTGGACATTTTTTTTTTGAGCAATCAGGTGAAGTTGGACAGTTTTCCCTAATTTGACAAGTTTTTGGCACATCTGGGGTTCCTAGGAATCGTGGTTGAAATTCACTGTGTAGATGACTAAACTGAAACGCATCGGCGCAGAAGCAAACACGCTACGTGCAAGCCGTGAATTTAGTCACTTTCCCTTCAGCAGTAGATGAGCACAGACCGGGGGCATGCAGCGTCAAAAAAGAGACCACGAGGGATCCACACCAAACTGCACATGCTCCAGGAAAACTGCCGAGGGGAGGCAGTAGCACCATTTTGTTATGTTTTGGACATTTTGTCCACACTTCCTGTTGTTTTTTGAACCATTTGCACCATTATTATCTTTATGTTATCATTTATATTATTTAAATTCCCTGTTTTCCAACACCAGTGCTTACCCTTGAATGTTTCCCTTATCGTTAGTCACACATGTATGTTTTCCCTGTGGTCCCCTACCTTAGCCTCGGTTGATCATTGTGTTTATTTTTCATTATATTTCCAACCATGTTTACATGATTATGCATGTCATAGTTTTATTCTTGCGTGTATGTTATTTGAACAGCCCCACCTGTCCTGTCTCCCTCACCTGTAGCTGATCCCCTGTTATTTGTTGGCCTCTGATTAGTCTCATCTCTTCTGTGTTTGGTAATCACCTGTGTCCTTTATTAGCTGTCCTCTTCTGTTGCCTGGTGCTGGAACATTGCTTAGTCATTGTACAAGTTGTGTACGGGTTGTACCTCTGGCGCCTGTTATCGCTCAACCCATCTGTTATGTCCATAACTTACTCTCACAAGAAACAGGCTGGAGGTGCAGTTGAACGTAACTTTATTATGATGAACCACAACAACAGTATAGGCAAAGGGTCGACGGCGAAAGTGATCGTGTCCCTTCCGCCTATGCCTTTTATACCCCAGGGTGACGGCGGAACCGGAAGGACAGAGCCGTCACCCCCAGTACACCCCAGGTACACTCAGTACCATATTTGATACACTACATCCCCCCATCCCCCGTAGAAAATCCAAATCACACCAATATAATAATATAATAATATAATATAATATAATATAATATAGTCCGCCAAGGTCTCCGCCTTTGACCGCCACCTAATCCACATAGCACCTCCGTAGGATTGCTGGACTCACCCTCAGAGATAGGGTGAGGAGCTCAGTCATCCGGGAGAGGCTCAGAGTAGAACCGCTGCTCCTCCACATTGAAAGGAGCCAGTTGAGGTGGTATGGGCATCTGATTAGGATGCCTCCTGGACGCCTCCCACTTGAGGTGTTTCAGGCACGTCCCTCTGGAAGGAGACCCCGGGGCAGACCCAGGACTCGGTGGAGAGACTATGTCTCCCAGCTGGTCTGGGAACGCCTTGGTATCCTCTCTGAAGAGGTGGAGCAGGTGGCTGGGGAGAGGGAAGTCTGGGCTTCTTTGCTTGAACTGCTGCCTCCACGACCCGGACCTCCGGAAAAGCGGTAGAAGATGGATGGATGGATGGATGGATGGATAATATAATATAATAATATAATATAATATAACAATGTAATAATCCCAGAACAATAGTTTAAACACAACCAAACTTTCAGTATCCACTACAACAAAACAACAGCTAATATGTGCATTTACATCCCGTTGTTGGCCCCCATCCCAACACATCCACCCCATAATCTGGGCATTTCACACAATCACATTTACTTAGATACAATTAGACAAACAGTGTTGAGGACTTTTATTTATTTATTTTTTCAAAACAGGGCAACAAAACAGCGAGTACATGCAAAAACATATTGACTACGTGACTTTGGGCAAAAAAACATATCAACACTGTAACCATACCATGTTAACACTCACCCCACAGTCACCTTACAGTCTCGATGTAAGACCCACTCCTTGGATTTCAGTCTGGCGGATCCCTCCCAGAGCATCTTCACCTCTTCACCTCTGGGGATGAGCCACGTCGGCGTTTCTTCTCGTCCACATGCTGCAGCTCGGTGGGGTGTCTCCATGAGTCATCTGACAGCCACCACCCGTAGCTGCCCCTGGTCATCCCATCATTTTCTCTTCTCATGGACCCCCCTCAGCCGAGTTACCCCCTGGGCCAAACCTCGCCATTGACCCGTAGAGGAGCTCGACTTGACTTCAAACGTCCACCATGTTGTAACCGGGCTTCCTTCCTGGGTCGAACCATTCCACCGAACCAATCCGAAGCCCTCCTCGGCCTCCAGTGTTGCTGGTTGGCGTGTCGTGCTACCACGCCAGCTGGTCCAGCCCCGCTGTCTTTCATTTTAAATGCAGGCAAAGCCACTGTAGCTCCTTGACTTCCGGTACCACCAGGCCGAACTCCGGAAGCAGAGGGGGCTAGCATTTTGGCTCCATCAGCCCTCCTGGGTGCTCCGCTGTGCCATCCAGTTCCCACATCCAGGGCAACTTGGACACTGGCATCGGAACCATCATGCGATGGCCCTTTACGGCACTGGTCCTGCTCATCTCCCAGAATACTAGGCCAGTCACTGTCCCATACCGCACCGTCCTCCACGCACGAAGCAGGTCGGTCCTACAGACCACAGCCCGACCACTCTTCTCCGATGCCGCTGCTGATCGTGAAGCCCAAGCCGTGGAACATATCGCATCCCATTATGTTCAACCCACAGATGGTCACCACAAACTGGACGTTGGATATCATTGCCAAATCGTACCTCGCCGTCAACTCCAGCAAACCCGCGATGGCTAACTTATTTCCTCCATAGCCAAAGCATGACGTTGACAGTCCTCTCACACAGTAATGCGGGAACAGACTCCTCGCAGTGGGCCAGTTCAAAAGGGAAATCGCTGATCCCGTGTCCACCAACAATGGTACTTCTACGCTGTCCAGCAAAACGCTGCAATAGATTCGTCCATCTGTGCTCGGTGAGACGGTATGAACAACTGCAGGAGTCGCTGCGGGGGAATCTGCCCTGCGTCTTCGGCCCCATTGCTCAAAATTTTTGCAGACCCTGGTGAAATGATACAGAAGACCACACTTGCCACAGCATTTGCCTTTCGCTGGACACTCTCTTGCCTTATACCGGTTCCTGGTGGACCCACAGCCATAACATCTTGGCGTACCCGGGGCGGACCTAATCTTTATAGCGGCAGCGTATTCCTCTTCATCCACGCTGTCTTCACTATCTGGGTCCACATCCAGCGCCTTCAAACGTGGTTCAGCGTGCCCCAACGTGGTTGTCTCACCGAGGTCCTCCGACAGTTTTTCAGCTGCTTCAAATTGTTGCGCTATCTCAACTGCCGTGGCTAATGTCAGTTCACCCGGGAAAGTCAGGAGCCTCAACCGTGCCGCAGAACAAAGCGTGTGCTCCGCCAGTTGATCACAGACCATCTCTTCTTCAAAGGTTCCAAATTGGCACTCCCCCGCCAGCTGACCTAGGTCTGCAACGTAATGCTGCACTGACTCTCCAGTCCGCTGGTGGCACTGCCGAAACCTGATCCTCCGGACTGTGACATTTTCCGGAGCGCAAAAATAGTGCGCCATTAGCCCGACCATGTCGTCAAAGCTATCACACTCTCCCGATGTACTGAGAATCCTTTGACCCTCCATGCTAAGATTATGGACCAAAATAGCTTTTGCATGCAGTTTCTCTAGCTCTGCGAGGTCTAGGGCCACCAAATAATTTTGAAAAGCCACTTACCACCTCATCCAGAGGGCCCACGGCTCACCAGGAACCTCCAAAAATGGCCGAATAGGTATAGAAAACGAGCTCCAGAAACAGCTCTCTCCATACCTTTATCCCCGTCGCCAAATATTATGTTCATAACTTACTCTCACAAGAGTCAGGCTGGCGGTGCAGTTGAATGTAACTTTAGTATGATGAACCACAACAACACAGGTGCTTTGTATAGGCACAGGGTCGATGGCGAAAGAGACCGTGTCCCTTCCGCCTATGCCTTTTATACCCCAGGGTGACGGCGGAACCGGAAGGGTGGAGTCGTCACCCCCAGTACACCCCAGGTACACCCAGTACCATATTTGATACACTACACCATCTTCATCGTCTTGTGTTGTTTAATAAATCTTGGTTTGTGTTCTACACCGTACCCACCTGAAGGAGTCAAATTACTCTCTGCCAGAGGCAGCCCATGACACATTTTTGACACAGGAGAAAAAGAAACAACATGGACACCAGCTTGGAGAAGAAATTTCCATCTTTTTTGCCTGTTTTCCTCCTCAGCTGCTAACAATATAACAACCTCTCTCTCTCCCACCTCAGTTCTTGGATTTAAGCAGTTTGGAAATGGGGCAATATGTACGTATGAAATAAATATGCTGTAAAATGGCAACATCACCATCTTCACCACAGCAGATGTGTTGTTTTTGAAGGTTTTCACATGTCATAAAGTAGTCCTAGTCCTAAGCAATACGTGCTAAAAAGTGTTAGTGCATCTTTGTTCTATCCACATTGAACCTTGAGTCTTCATTCTCCTTACCAGAAATACCGCTATGGATCCACCGGTGAAAAATCCAGCAAGGACATCAGCCCAGTGGTTGCGGTACTCTGCCACCCTGACCACACCGACGAGCATTGCCAGACAGAGCAGGGTGAGACTGATGGTGGGTTTGGTAAGCCGTGTGCCTTTGGTCTTAAAGACGAGTGTCACGTACATCTGTAGAAAGTTACGAAAGAAGGGACCCACAGTAGGATGCAACACACACACACAGGAAGCCACAAACAAGTGCAAGCAATAAGAAATTGATTATTGGACTAGATAAGATCAGCTCGAAAACAGAGAGTACCGAGACCAAGACTTTAAGGGTTCGAGACCAAGTAATGACCAATACCATGATACAGACGTGGACAAAATTGTTGGTACCCCTCTGTTAATGAAAGAAAAACCCACAATGGCCACAGAAATAACTTGAATCTGACAAAAGTGGTAATAAATAAAAAAAGTCTATGAAAATTAACCAATGAAAATCAGACAATCCTTTTGAATTGTGGTTCAACAGAATTATTTTTAAAAACAAACTCATGAAACAGGCCTGGACAAAAATGATGGTACCCTTAACTTAATATTTTGTTGCACAACCTTTTGAGGCAATCATTGCAATCAAACGATTTCTGTAACTGTCAATGACACTTCTGCACCTCTCAGCAGGTATTTTGGCCCACTCCTCATGAGTAAACTGCTCCAGTTGTCTCAGGTTTGAAGGGTGCCTTCTCCAGATGGCATGTTTCAGCTCCTTCCACAGATGTTCAATAGGATTTAGATCAGGGCCCATAGAAGGCCACTTTAGAATAGTCCAATGTTTCGCTCTTAGCCATTCTTGGGTGTTTTTAGCTGTGTGTTTTGGGTCATTATCCTGTTGCAATACCCATGACCTGCGACTGAGACCAAGCTGTCTGACACTGGGCAGCACATTTCTCTCTAGAATACCTTGATAATCTTGAGATTTCATTGTACCCTGCACAGATTCAAGACACCCTGTGCCAGATGTAGCAAAACAGCCCCAGAACATAACAGAACCTCATCCATGTTTCACAGTAGGGACAGTATTCTTTTCTTGGTATGCTTAATTTTTGCATCTGTGAACATAGACCTGATGTGCCTTGCCAAAAAGTTCCAGTTTTGTCTCGTCTGTCCATAGGATATTCTCCCAGAAGCTTTGTGGCTTGTCAACATGCAGTTTGGCAAATTCCAGTCTGGCTTTTTTATAATTTGTTTTCAACAGTGGTGTCCTCCTTGGTCGTTTCCCATGAAGTCCACTTTGGCTCTAACAACGACGGATGGTGCGATCTGACATTGATGTACCTTGACCTTGGAGTTCACCATGAATGTGCTTAGAGGTTGTTCTGGCCTCTTTTGTTACCATTCGTATTATCCGTCTCCTCCTGCGGCCACATCCAGGGGGGTTGGCTACAGTCCCGTGGATCTTAAATTTCTGAATAATATGTGCAACTGTAGTCACAGGAGCATCAAGCTGCTTGGAGATGGTCTTATAGCCTTTACCTTTAACATGCTTGTCTATAATTTTCTTTCTAATCTCCTGAGACAACTCTCTCCTTTGCTTCCTCTGGTCCATGTTTAGTGTGGTACACACCATGTCACCAAACAGCACAGTGACTACTTGTCACCCTTTAAATACGTCGACTGACTGATTACAAGTTTGTAGACACCTGTGATGTTAATTAGAGGACACATCTTGGTTGAACATGTCCCTATGGTCACATTATTTTCAATCTTTTCTAGGGGTACCATCATTTTTATCCAGGCCTGTTTCATGAGTTTGTTTTTTAAAATAATTCTGTTGAACCACAATTCAAAAGCATTGTCTGATTTTCATTGGATAATTTTCATATAATTTTTATATATTACCACTTTTGTCAGATTCAAGTTATTTCTGTGACCATTGTGGGTTTTTCTTTCATTAACAGAGCGGTACCAACAATTTTGTTCACGTCTGTATGTCTTGTTCTTGACATGGTCTAGACCCCTTACATTCTTGGTTTTGGTATACTCTGATCTGTCTGGTCTTGGTGTAATCTCTACTACAACACCAATGATTAAAGTTACCCAGAGTCATAATTGGATATTCAACAGAGCATCAGTAATGTTCTCAGGCTAGTGAAACTAATGTCAAAATAACAGCAAAGTTTGAAAAAAGGGCTGTTGTTTTAATGGTTGCTTGATGCTCCAAAAGTGTATCTCCATAAACCAACTACATAGAAAAAAATACTGTAATACTTAGGGCCGGTCAATCAGTATAAAAGTAACCCTTAAAAACACAAGCAGGAAAATTACACAACACTTTAATCATAAATCTTTACTGAAGCGTCTCCAGCACACTCCCACCTACCACTGTGTACACTGCAGAGTAGACACTGAGCGCAGCATCCTTAGATGGGAAGGATTTGCGTGCTGTCATGACAATCTGCGGGTTGCCTGTGCAGGCACGACGCTCTGTGATGTACTGCATGGTCGACTGGCAGCCTAATGCTGTGTAGTTTGGTCGGCAGGCAGACAGGAAGTGAGGGGTTTGGTTTCCTGTCACAACCTGTCCTGCATTGGCGAAAATAGTAGTGGTGAACAGTCCAAAGGCATAGACACCTGGATGGGGGGGGGGGGGGGGGGGGGGGACATGAAGAGTTTGTTACAATGGTGACAAAATAGCTGTAAAGTTGATTAAAAAAAGCTTCAGAAAAAGAAGTGAAATTTGATATTTTACACAGAGATAAAATAAGCGTTAACATCATGTTTTCTTATCTGAAAATAGCCCCAGCACATTATTATCAGCTGAGGTGTGAAACTGCAGCAAAGGTTTTCACCTCAGCTGATTCAGCTCAAGATGCAAATTTATGAGCTGTTTTATATTCATCTGGGTTTCTTCTCAGGGTCTTAAATATTCAATGTTGCAGAATATAACACATCTGAGCCTTAAATTAACAGCTTTGTATGTAAACTCTGGTCGACATGGGGGTATTAAATGATGTTTTTACAAACAGGTACAATACTTCTAGATCACTATTCGTGATAAAACAATTATTAATAAACTGTATTTATGCACAATTCTCTGCAGGATTTGACTTTTCTAGACCTTTCCGACAAGATCTTTCCATGAGAAATGAAAGCACCAAGGTGCTGATGCCTTGGTGCCAAAGCCTTGGTGGAGGTATGCATTCTCAAATCATCACCAAAATGTTATGAGTTCTTCTCTAGCCCAAGGACCACCTGTGGCAAAAAAAAAAAAAAAAAAAAAAAAAAAATCATCCAAATCCATGTAGTAGTTTTGGAGTATTCTTGCTAACACACTGTGAGAAGATAAGAGCCTTGATGGAGGTGTGCATTCTGGGATCATCACCAAAATGTTACAGGTTCCTCTCTAGCCCAAGGACCACCTCTGGTAAAAATTTCATCCAAATCCATCCTGTAGTTTTGGAGTACAAGCATGAGCAGTGAAAATGATCTGCAGTTCACATGCCCGCACTGTCGGCGGCAGCCAAGAGCCACCAAACTGATTTGAACAGCTGCAATCCAAACAAAAGCAGAGCATGGTTGCAGATGTTTAAAATGGCAGAAATGATGAAGGTACCTGAATACAATAACAATCAAGACAAACAGGAGCTTTTGCTGTTTAGTGGCAGAGGAAGAAAACAGATGGGAAAAAAGACAGACATTTGTTCACCCAGTATTGACAAATTGCTCAGTACTTCCCTGTGGCAAGTTTCTGGGCGCATGCGCAGTTTACTGCGGGCAGGGAATGTTGGGAGTTGGAGTTTTTAGCAAGTTTTTTGCGAGTTTTAACGAGTTTTACCTCATCCTTCCTCTGCAAAACTAAATAGCAAAACCAGTGTGGAAACAATCCATGTGATGAATAATGGTGAATAATGGTGTAGTTAATGAATAAATGGTGTAATAAATTTGTTTATTTCGAAAACAAAGCCTTATCTCAGAATTCTGACAAATTAAGTTGAGAAAATATGGTGATACAATGACACAAGCCTTTAGTTCCACTTAATTTTGCTGGGGCGAGCTGAAACGGAGAGGCAGACAGACGGATACACACACACACACACACACACACACACACACACACACACACACACACACAGATGCATAAACTGATTACCATATGCCTCTCAGTTTCACTGAGGCATAATTACCTTCAACTTTTGAGACTGGAAAATAAGGCAAATTAAGAAGTGAAAAAAACTTGCACTTCCTTCAATGGCCACTTGGGTCAGGTTCCAAAAGTGGGTCAGTCCTCATAGACAAAGAAAGCAAAATGGTCAACTTTAGAGCATAGTGAGAAAAGAAAAAACAAAAACTGGAGTATTTGGGCATGGTCAATTACCATGCCCACTTGAATTGTTTATTATAATTATTACCTCCGCCAAGGAGGTTATGTTTTTACCGGGGTTTGTTTGCCTGTTTGCTTGTTTGTCTGTCCGTCTGCCTGTTACCAGCATAACTCAAAAAAGTTATGAACAGATTTTGATGAAATTTTCAGGACAAGTCCGAAATGGGACAAGGAAGAAATGATTAGATTTTGGGAGTGAGCCGGATCACCGTCTGGATCCAGGAATTTTTTAAAGGATTCTTTATCATTGCGAGATAGGGCCATTTTTAGCATATGTGTATATAACTCCACAATAAATGGTCAGGACGTTTGCCAAAAAAAATACAGGATAAGATCCCAATAGGTTCTAGGAAATATCAAAGACTGATCCGAATCCTGCAAAAAATCCAGATACTGTGATCCAGAACAGGAAATAATATGGGATCTTTGGAATTTTCGTCACTGTAAGGCAACAAATTAAGATATAAACATACGACAAACACCAAAATATAGCCAAGACACTGAGGAATCAGTAGTGTGCCAATGGATTTGTTGTATCTTCAAAAGCTATGGAGCTATAGCCAGAAGAAAACCGCCATTACCGAAAAAGGGATTTTTGTCAATAACTACTGAACTAATAAAGATATGAATGTGAATCCAATTGCTAAAGGTATGTTTTGATGGTCAAGGAATCTGAAAATATAGATAAAATAAATGTAGGACTATTATATTTGGGGAAAATCTCAATATTAGGGGGAACTGAGGTACTTGGTGGAGGTCTGCGCTCTCTGAGTGCTTTTCTAGTTATTATTATTATTATTATTATTATAGTTATACCAATTCTACAGTTCTTTGATATCCTAAATTTATTTCTCATTTTGTTATTAGTTTTATTCTGAAAGCATTCCCTGTCTTGGTTAGTTATTATTGCTTTACTACCTGTCCTAGCTCTGTTTAGTTTTACTTTGAAAGTCTCTCCCTCTTTATCCTGAGTTCATGATCCTCAGCTTACCATTTTGTGATCATGCAAGAGCCTCCTTAAGCCCAAATCATAGTGGCAACAACACGTTCATACGCGAACGAGCTCATCCTGGTCATTACACTACGCGGCCCGGGGGGGTGGGGGGTGGGGGGCTCCGCGGCCATCTTCCCCAGCACGTGCCGCGGTCATGGTTCCATGGTTCTGTTCTGTTTTTGTATAGTTAATTTAGAATATGAACTGCCTTTTGCTATGCATAAAGCGTAGGTAAAACAAGCTATAGCTTCAGTCTACAGTCTGGGGGCGACAGTGGCTCAGGAGGTAGAGCAGGTCGTCCAATAACCACATGGTTGGTGGTTCGAATCCCGCTCTCCCCAGATAGCCTGCCGTTGTGTCCCTGGGCAAGACACTTCACCCCTAATTGCTCCTGGTGGGTCTGGAAGCACCATGTTTGGTAGCATGCCGCCATCAGTGTGTGAATGGGTGGATAGCAGGATCTGTAAAGCACTTTGGTCATCAAGGGATTAAAATTAAATCACCCTTTATTGTCATTCAACTGTACAACCAATCATGTACAGTAGAACGAGATTGTGTTTTACCTATCTACTGTGTTAATCACACACACCCCAAGTGTAGAATCAGAGGGCCGCTGCCATGCAAAGCGCCGCCACAAATTTCCCTCCTCCATTCCATTATTGCTGAGCACCAAGCTGGACGGCAGGAAGTTCCATTTTTATATGGTCTATCGGCATGACCCGGCCGGGATTTGAACCCCTGCCTCCCGGGTGTGGGGCGGATGCTCTACCAACTGAGCCACCACTCCGGGATGAGAATAAAAGCACTATATAAGTGAATGCCATTTACCATTTTTACACCTTTTCAGTCAGTGTTTTGTTGTATTCATTATCATTTGTATGTCTATGCTGAGTCTTGTGACCAAAATAAGCTAAACTGAACTGAAGGTGTAAAAACAGCTATACAAACTCACCATTTTACATGCTTGTCAAAAGCAAAGGCACTGTGAATCACAACACAGCAAACTCACCCAGGAAGCGTATTATACGTCTCAGTAGGGGGTTGAAGTAGCAACAGTCTGCAGTAACAATAGTTTTCTCCTGGGTTCCCTCTGCCTTGGTGAAGAAGGCACACAGCTCTCCAACAAGAATCTGTGTTAAAAAAAAACAAAACAAGAGAAGTGGTAAGTGTTTAAAGACACACTTCAGTGGATATAAATCCCCTTAAAAACAAATCTACATTTTCTAAAATGGTGTCTTATGTTTTTTTTTTCTTTTCAAACATCAGGATTTAATTAGGTCCACACATATCCTGCAAACAAAGACAGTGATGCATCACGTCTCCTCTAAGACCACAACACACAGAAGTCTGCAAACTGGCAAATTTGAACAGTCAGTGCTTAGTCCCGATTGGTTCACCTGTTATAGTGACATCACAAAAACGCTCTGTCTAAACTTGCCTTTTTCCAAGGGGAAAAACTTAGCTGAACTTTCACAGCAGAAAAACACAGACGTGACGCAAGCTCAATCCATGGTGGCAAAAACGCATTGGTACATGAACTAATGCAGTGGATGCATTCGTGTGCAAACCCCACACAGACGGTGAGTGCTGACTGAGCGTATGCAGCTCCAAAAAAGTGAACACATGTACAAGTATGCAAATGGTCGCAGTGAACTGTGCATGCAGCTTGGTGGTGCAGTGGTTAGCACTGTGGCAGCACAGTAAGAAGCTCACGGGATCGATTCCACCCCTGACCATCGTGGGTTCGATCCCACCACCTGACCATCGGTGACCCTTCTGTGTGGAGTTTGCATGTTCTCACTGTGTCTGCGTGGATTTACTCCCGGTATGCCGATTTCCTCCCACAGGCCAAAAACATGCAAGTTAGGTTAATTGGAGACTTAAGTGGCCCTAGAAGGGATTGGGGCCGTACTGTGGCTGCCTCATCCATCCACATGGATGCCCTGAATTTCCCCCTGCAATTAATAAAGTATACAAATAAATAAATAAAAATAAAAAAATGCACCAAAGGGAAGTACTGAGCAATTTGCCAATACTGGGTGAACCAAATGTCCATCTTGCTGCCATCTGCTTTCTTCCTCTTCTATTAAACAGCAAAAGCTCCTGTTCGTCTTGACTGTCATTGTATTCATGTATCTCCATCGCTTCTGCCACCATGCTGTTCTTTTATGTTTAGATTGCAGCTGTTCAGATCAGTTTGGTGGCTCTTGGCTGTCGCCGACAGTACGAGCATGTGAACGGCAGACTATATTCACTGCGCATGTGTGAAACACAGCTGCTGAGTGGCAGCTGTAGTGGCTCAAAAATGACTCTGAATACTGCTATGTATGCAAACGCAGTCTCTAGAACGCAAATGTTCTCCCCTCAGAGGGACTCTGAACAGGCCTTAAAAGTGATTTAGCTCTTGGTTTGTCCTCTAAGTCATAAAAACATGTTACAGACATGTTAACAAGAAATAAAAAACTACTTGATTTTCACCGGTGTGTCACTTTAATAAATTTTAAATAATTCATGGTTTGACCAGCTGGGAGACATGGTGCTGTATTACAACGATGCAGTCCATAATCAGTTTTCACTGACGCAGAATGCGTTCATCGGCGTTAACAAGTTCATTTCCTCATAAAAGCGGCACAAAAACAAATTTTCCACCAGGCACAAGGTGTAAAAGAGACTAGGTCTAATTATTCCCCAGTCGGGTCATACCAAAGACCATATAAAAATGATACTTCCCTCCCTCTAGCTTGGTGCTCAGCATAATAGAATGGGGGAAGGAAAAATTGTAACCCATGGACAACAAATGGAAATTAGCCATTGGCTACAATCTGGCAAGTTTACATTGATTGATATCAATGGTCATCAACTTGCACTGTCCTTAAAAAAAAACAGCAACAGCAATTCAGAGGTGTGTTTTGGATAATCCAATCCAAAGTGCTCCTGCCCATCCCTTTAATGCACAGAGGCACATTATCTAAAATGAATTCTGATTATGATGGCTTGTTTAGGACGGGTTTTGCGCTGGCCAAATGGTGTGCGCGTGAGAGAAAACACACGTGATGATAACGCTGTTTGGTAATAAGGAAGACATCAATCACAGTTCATGCCCTGTTAGTTATTTCAGAGAGAACAAACGGATAAGAGATAATGCTGGGCTGAAAAATTGAGCTTAATGGTTTAGTGTAGTGCAAACGGGTGCAACACACACAGATGTGAATGGGTTTGAAACTTCAGGAAACGAGGATGATGCCTGTGCAAACTTTGATAAAAGGATAATTAACGGTGGCGCAGAAGTTGCTTCCTGTTGCTTTTGCCAACCGAGCATCTCCCCCGTCTCGTGCATGGGTCTGCTGAGGTTTGCGGCTCTTTGTGCGAGTCCTTCCCAGGTTGGGGGGAGGAAGGAGATCCGATGCAGAGTCCCATCTGTCGCTGACCCCCGCCATGAAGTGAGCCCACTCTCAGCAGAAGCTCTTGGGGGCTGACGGGTGCCAGTCGGGGTGCCAGCAATTCGAGAACCTTGAAGAGCGCGGTGTGGTGGCCTCGGTCCGGCTGGAAACCCAGGGGTGTGCGACTGCAGGTGGATGTGGAGGCATCTCCTGTCTCTCTGGGGAGTTACAGTGACTAGTAAAACCCTGTTCATTCATTCCTTCATTTCCCTAAAAATAAACACATTAATGCCTATTAAGTCTGATGAAAATGAAAATGTGGATGGAATAAAAATCTACAGAGTGACACACCTCCCCCCATGACCCGCATCCTCACCAGAATGCACACACACTCCCTGTTCATTCATTCATTCATTCATTTATTGCCCTAAAAAAAAAATCATACATTAATGATTAATCTATAGACCCCACCGGTAAGCCTGCAATTAAAATGAGAATGTGGATGGAATTAAAAAAAATATATTTAGATGCTCAAAACACCTCACATGGAATCCTGGTATCCTGATCCGATGCCCAAACCCACTTAGCTGGCTCCTATCGATGTAGAGGAGCAGCGGTTCTACTCTGAGCCTCTCCTGGATAACTGAGCTCCTCACCATCTCTCTAATGGTGAGTCCAGCAACCCTATGAGAGAAAGCTCATTTCTGCCACTTGTATCTGTGATGTTATTTTTTTTTTTGTCATTTCATGACCCATTCCATGAGGGTAGGAATAAAGCTTGACTGGAAAACCAACAGCTTCGCCTTAGAGCTCGGCTCCCTCTTCACCATGACAGACCAGTACTACGTAGCTCGAGTAGGTTCAGTTTGTCTTCTAATTATTAGCCTTTTGTTTTCTTATTAAAGACAAGGATAGAAAGGAGATGTTTTTACCTTTATATGTTTTGACTGTCCACTGCGGTCTTCATCAGAAGACTTCTGATGACGACTGCAGACTTATTAAAGACTCTATCCTTGTCTTTAATAAGAAAACAAAAGGCTAATAAGACCAGTACTACGTCTGCATCACTGCACATGCTGCTCCAATCCATCTGTCAATCTCTTGCTCCATTCTCCCCTCACTCGTGAATAAGACCCTGAGATACTTAAACTCCTCCACTTGGGGCAGGAGCTTGACCCCAACCCGAAGAGGACAATCCACCCTTTTCTGGATGAGCACCATGGACTTGGACTTGCTGATTCTCATCCCAGCTGCCTCACACTCAGTAGCAAACTATCCCAGTAAGACCTGTAGGTCATTGCTTGATGAAGTCAACAGGACAACATCATTAGCAAATAGCAGAGATGAAAGCCTTTGACCACCAAAAACAACACTCTCTGTTCCTTGGCTATGCTTAGAAATCCTGTCCATAATATTATAACATCATCGGTGACAAAGGGCAGCCCTAGCAGAGTCCAACTCTCATTGGGAATGAATTCGAGTGGGTGTTGGCAATAAAAACAAAACTCTTGCAATGGTCATATAGAGACCAGATAGTTCCTAGCAACAAGCCTGATACCCAACACATGAAGCATGCTTCACAAGAAACCAAGTCTACAAAACACATGTAGACTGGTTGGGCAAACTCCCACGAACCCTCAAGGATCTTTGGCAGGGTGAAGAGCTGGTCTGATGTGCCACGGCCAGGACGAAAACCACATTGCTCCTCCTGAATCTGAGGTTTGACCAATGTCTGGATTCTCTTCTCCAGTACCTTGGCAATGACCTTCCCAGGGAAGCTGAGGAGTGTGATCCCCCTAAAGTCGGAAAACACCCTCCGGTCCCCCTCCTTAAAGTGGGGGACCAACCCCCCAGTTTGCCATGCCAACAGTACTGTCCCTAACTTCACGTGATATTGCAGAAGCGTGTCAACCAGGACAGCACAACAACATCCAGAGCCTTGAGGTACTTGGGGCAAATCTCATCCACTCCATCTATTTGGGCAAAATGCATAATTGTTTAATTCAGAACAACAGGTGTGAAATGTTGTCACTGAATAATGCAAGGCAAAAATGTCACAATGATCATATATATCATATGAATAACTCAAACTAGACTCTCCCCAGACCACAAGAACATTTCAGGGTGGTCCATATCTACAAATTCTAAGTTTACAAACAAAGACAAAGAATCTGCTGACCATACTTGTGTAGCATTTATGAACTCATATTGTGTTGATTTGCTGTGCAAAAATATCTATTTGAACACCTTAATGATCATCCCTTTAGTTCAATGTGGGCTGTCTGGCAGTGGTGAAATAAAGATTCTGTGATTAAAAACAGCAGCCATTGTTGCTGAGTGCTCACAGTTCTATTGCTGTTTTTGTGGTGAAGATGAAGCTTGTGGTAGAGAATCTGGTCAGGCGACTGCATTTGCTTCACACCCAGTGAGTCTGAAACAGTGGTGCATCGCCGCAGTGATGAGTTCATAATGGGCTGCAACTGTGAGGCTCATCTGTAGGAGACCTAGCAGCTCTCAAAGTCTAACACAAACTGAAACACAGCGCTCAAATAACTATCCATGACAAATACGTGCTTCTTCTTAAATCTTTGTTATTTTTGATGCTCTACTGCAAGGCTATTCAATTACAAAATCAGTTGGGCCACAATTTGAAATCAAGACATGTAACTGGGCCACACATGTTCAGCGATCTGTTGAATATGACAAATTTCAAACCAACACAGATCAATATGATGAAAAATATGCACTTTTTATTCATTGTCTTGGGTTTAAATGTGCACTTGGCAAATGATAAAGGCACATCAAAAGTGCATAAAAACACAATAACAATTCAATTCAATTCAACTTTATTTATATAGCACCATTTCATAACAACAGTCATCTCATAGCACTTTCAACTGTAGGGGAAACCCCCATAATTGCAGAAAGACCCCAGCAATCAGGCAATCTCCTGTGAGCAAGCACTTGGCGATGGTGGAGAGGAAAAATTCCCTTTTAACAGGAAGAAACCTCCAGCAGAACCAGGCTCAGGGAGAGGCAGTCATCTGCTGTGACTGGCTGGGGGGTGAGGGGATAGAGAAGATGAAAAGAACAGACATGTTGAGAGCAAACAGCACGATGGGGACTCAGTCTACGTATGGGAGAGAACAAACAGATGTTAATGACCAGCAAAAAAAAAAAAAAAAAAAAAAAAAATTCATTGCGAGTGAAGAAAGGAGTGAAGCCCAGTGCAATTATTGGAGGTCCCCCGGCTGTCTAAACCTAATAGCAGCATAACTAAGGGAGGGTTCAGAAATATATGATCCCTCCCTAATTGTAGGCTTTATCAAAAAGGAAGGTTTTAACCCTATTCTTAAAAACAGAGATCGAGTCTGACTCCCGAATCCAGATTGGCAGCTGGTTCCACAAGAGAGGAGCTTGATAACTTAAGGCTCTGCCACCCATTGTACTTTTGGGGATTCTAGGTATTACAAGTAATCCAGCATTTTGGGAGCGTAGTGCTCTGTTAGGATAATAGGGTAATATCAGATCTTTTAAATAAAAAGGGGCCTGATTGTTTAGAGCTTTGAAAGTGAGAAGAAGGATTTTAAACTTAATTCTAAACTCTATGGGAAGCCAATGAAGGGAGGCCAGAACCGGAGAGATATGATCTCTCTTTCTAGTACCTGTTAAAACTCTTGCTGCAGCATTTTGGATCAACTGAAGACTTTTTAGAGATGTTTTAGGACAACCTGATAATAGAGAGTTACAATAATCTAATTGAGAGCTAACAAAAGCGTGGATCAGTTTCTTAGCATCACTCTGAGACAAGATGCTCCTAATCTTGGCAATACTACACAAATGATAGAAGGCAGTCTTAGAAACAAATTTAATATGTGAATTGAAAAACAGATCTTCATCAAAAATAACTCCAAGGTTCCTCACAGAGCTATTAAGAGAAAGAGTAAGTGCATCCAAACAAAAGTTTGATTTGGAAAGGTATTTCTAAGGTTTTTTTGGACCAACAAGAATGACTTCAGTCTTATCTGAATTTAATAGCAGGATATTACAAGTCATACAAGCTTTGATTTCCTTAAGACAGGCATCTAACTTGGCTAATTGATTGCTATCATCTGGCTTCATTGACAGGTATAATTGTGTGTCATCTGCATAACAATTAAAATGTATACAGTGCTTTCTAATAATGTTGCCTAACAGAAGCATACTGTATATAAACTAAAAAGAGTAGGGCCTAGCACAGATCCCTGTGGAACTCCATGACTGAGCTTTGAGTTGAAAGAAAACTCATTATTGACATAAACAAACTGGAACCTATCAGATAAACAAGATCTAAACCACTGTAACAAAGTTCCATTAAGTCCAACATAGTGGTCTAATCTATTAAGTAGAATATTATGATCGATAGTATCAAAAGCTGTACTAAGGTCTAAAAGGACAAGTACAGAAACAAGTCCATTATCAGATGTGATCAGGAGGCCATTAGTGACCTTCACTAAGGCTGTTTCAGTACTATGATGGATTCTAAACCCAGATTGAAACTCTTCAAATAAACCATTTCCCTGCAGGTGGTCAAATAATTGCGAAGCAACAACTCTAGGATTTTTGAAATGAAAGGGAGATTAGAGATTGGCCTATAGTTAGCTAAAACTCCTGGCTTTTTGAGTAAGGGTATAATTACAGCAGTTTTAAAAGCCTGCGGTACATGGCCTAAAGTTAATGAAGAATTGATTATTTGAAGAATAAAGCTAACAATAAATGGGAAGACTTCTTTAAATAACCTGGTAGGAATAGGGTCTAAAAGACAAGTTGAAGGCTTGGATGAGGAAACTATTTTGTCTAACTCTAAAAGGTCAATTGGAGTAAACTGATCCAAACAAATGTCAATTGAAGGAGTTGTAGTAGTTATTGTATTTAAGTTAACGGTGGGAAGAATCTGACTGATTTTATCTCTGATAGATGAAATTTTATTATTGAAAAAGTTCATAAAGTTCTGACTAGTAAGTTCTAAGGGAATGCTAGGATTGACAGACTCCTGACTCTTTGTCAGCCTGGCTACAGTGCTGAAAAGAAACCTGGGATTATTCTTGTTCTCTTCTATTAATGCAGAATAATAACTCATTCTAGCTTTTCTCAGAGATTTTTTTATAAATTGAAATATGATTTCTCCAAGCTAAATAGATTTCATCTAAATTAGTAGAGCGCCATTTTCTTTCCAATTGATGAGTCTTCTGTTTTAAGCTACACGTTTCTGTGTTGAACCAAGGAGTTAGAAATCTCTGATTAGACTTTTTCTTTTTTAAAGGGGCCACCATGTCTAGAGTCTGATGCAGAGACACTGTAATACTATCTACCATGCTATCAATTACAGAAGGAGCAAGCTGTCCATAGCTTATTTCCATTGTGTTGACACATGGCATAGAGGAAATAATCTGCATAAATTTGGTAACAACATCATCTGAGAGGCCTCTACTGTACTAATATTTTTCCTTAGGAGCCAAATAGTCAGAAAGAGTAAAATCAAAGGTTAACAGACAATGGTCTGACAGTACAGGGTTATGAGGAGACACTACCAGATTTTCTATTTCTATGCCATATGTCAGAACAAGGTTCAACGTATGGTGGAGATAATGGGTAGAATTTCCTACTTTCTGAGAAAACCCCACCGAGTCTAATATTGAATTAAATGCCAAATTAAGGCAGTCACTATCTACATCTACATGTATATTAAAGTCCCCTACTATCTGATTTCAGGACTAAATCAGCTAAGAATTCAGCAAATTCAGATAAAAACTCTGAGTAGGTTGATGGAGAACGATAAACTATGGCAAATAAAATTGGGTTTAGCCTAAAATTGCTAAAATGCCCTATACTGAGGACCAGACCCCGAAAGGAATTATAATGTGGTTTTTGCTTTACATTAACTAGTAATTTGGAATGGTAAATTGTTGCTACTTCTCCTCCATGACCAGAACTTCTGGGATTTTGACAGTTTAAATAACCAGAGGGAGTTGATTCATTCAAACCAACATAATCCTCTTGCCCTAACCAAGTCTCTGTAAGGGATATTAAATCAATCTGATGATCAATTAACAGATCATGGACTAGCAGAGACTTGAGAGTTAGAGACCTAATATTTAACAAACCGCATTTAATTTTTAAATTATGAGGAGGAACAGAGGCCAAATCATTAAATTTAGAGGCTTCATGTTTAATTTGAGTTTTACCAGCTTTTTGTTTAATCACTTTGGGATGCTTATACATAATATTTTTATTTACTTTGGAGGGAGCAGACAGTGATTCTCTGATGGGGAAGACAGGGGCTAAGCTGAGGGGTGGTGGATGAAGAGGAGCTGCGGAGAGGCGTGTAAGACTGTGACTATGCTTCCTGGTCCCAACTCTGAGTTGTCAAGATTTTGGAAATTTGGATAAAAATGATGCCAGATTGTTAGATAAATGAGAAGAACCATCCAAAGTGGAGATGGACGCCGTCTCGTCTAATAAGTCCAAGTTTTCCCCAAAATGAGCTCCAATTGTCTATGTAGCCCACATTGTTTGCAGGACACCACACAGACAGCCAGCGGTTGAAGGATGACAAGCGGCTAAACATGTCATCACTGGTCAGATTGGGGAGGAGCCCAGAGAATACTTCAGAGGCAGACATTGTTTTGGCAAAGTCACACACCGATTCCACTTTAAGTTTTGAGACTTCCGACTGCCGGCGTGGATAACAATTGTGGAGTATTTACAATTACTTTTAGCCAACATTTTCAAATTTGACTCGATGTCGCCTGCTCTGGCCTCAGGAATGCATTTGACTATGGCCGCTGGAGTCTCTAGGTTCACGTTTCTGACTACAGAGTCACCAGTGATCAGTTTTTTCCTCAGCGGGTGTGTCGCTGAGCGGGGAAAAACGATTAGAAACATGAACAGGTTGGTGGTTAAAAAGGGCTTTGTGGCTAGGCTTCTTTCTCACCGTCACCCACCCAGTCTCCTCGCTGCTGAGGAGGACCCGGAGGACAGCTAGCAGGCCGCCCTAGGCTAGGGAGCTCTGCTGCAGCTAGGGGACATCCATCGTTATTAAATGCCGCAGATGGTGTTTCAATACAGCAGAGCCGGGATTCCAAATTAGACAACCTTGCCTCGAGCGCCTCAAAAAGACAACATTTATTACATTTACCGTTATCACTAAAAGAGGCAGAGATGTAGCTAAACATCTGACATAGAGTGCACACCAGAGGAGGAGAGGAAGTACAGCTAGTAGCCATAGCTAGTGGCTAACCCGAAGCTAACAAAAACACCGATGAAAGGTGAACAAAAGGCTAAAGAGGGTGATTAGATGACACTGAGTGCGCACACAGGTGCAAGAGGCTTGATAAACAGAAGTGAGAGCTAACGGTAGATGGAAAAAAGTGATGAAAATACAATTAAAGGCAAAATCCTCGGGAGAATGAGGAGAGCAAACCACAGACAGCCAGCAACACAGGAAGTGATGATACGTTACCACAGGAAGGCCCCTCATCAGGAAGGTCTCCTTCATCACATCTCCAACGCTGGGGTTGAGCGCTGGGGTTGAGCAGAACTTGAAGTAGTAGAAATATTTTTCCTCTTGAAGAACAATTAAATAAATAGAATGAAAAAAATAAAATTCTGTAAATAACGATTTTGGTCACATCTTACGCAGGCATATCTCAAAGTGCATGAAAACTCAATGTGCACTGTTAGTAGCATTAACATTTGTTTCCCTTTTGAAATACAATACACTACATCCTGGTCATAAGTGACCTTGGCACATCACAAAGTGCATTTAGCTGAATAAAAAAAGAACTGTCAAACACTTCAGTGCACAACCCCCCCCACCACCACCACCCAAGAAAAGACTGATAACATTAACATGTCATATTCAGGTGAGCACGCACTCCCCCTCCCTTCATGCAAGACTTTCCCTGCCTCCGCAGGCAATCACTGCACCTGTGGATGAGACGCACCTGCTACCTCTTCCCTGCCAGCGCTGAAAAGGACCAGTCTGTGAACGCTCCAGCACTGGTTCGTTAGGTATACTGCCTTTAGAGAGCAAGTAAGTGTTTATTCGCTCTCTGAGGAATTATTATTAAATTCCTTTTCTCTTCTCCTCCTCTTCCAGGCTGCTACCATCTTCGTGGTGTGTCTCCGGGGTCCGTTGTGTGCTCACTTGCCCCATCATTGTCATCACCAATTCAGCTGCCTCATTCCACCCTGTCAGACACCTCACCCAGCTCTACCCCTGTTCACCAGCATCCTCTACTGGTTCGCAGTTTCATGCTGGGTTCTACTGTCGGGCTCTCAGCTCATCCCATGTGAGTGCTGTCCTATTTTCCCTTTACCTGTCTCCCTCCTGTTCTAACTCGCTCTCGTCCAGCCATACAGGCAGAGTCCTCCTCTGGCGAGTGGCATCTTTCATTGATGGAGATTCCTTTTTTCTGAATCAATAAGTTGTGAAAACTAGCTTCGCTGTGAGCTTTGTGTGTTTTCTCTGGTGTCATTCCCTGCACATGAGCTGTTCATTCCTGCCAATCATGACATAACAAACATTGCACACCCACTATTGTGGTTTGTTTTGTTTTAAATCACCACGTGTGAGCAGGAACCTCTTTTTATAACTACACATTCCATTACGCACACACATCAGTCCAGGCAGGGTTAAACCAACAATTTTCATCATCAGTTTTTTTGCTTCAGAGTTGACAATGACATGTTTTAAGGTGCCGTCATACCAAATGCGAACGGGCAAATTTTTTGTGATTACATTATAACTCAATGTACACACGTGAATAGACATGAATTCACCATCTGAGTGAGCTGCAGACAGGCGAAGTTGCCTTTGTAACTTCTGCAGCTGTGTTCAACCTGCTGTTGAAATCCCCAAAATAACGTCATGCATGGGTTTACATTATCCAACGGGGGGGGGGGGGGGGGGGCTCACCTGAAAAAGTTATCCCTACCTCCAAAACTTCACAAGATGATAAGCGTTTATGTTGCTAGCCTGCTAGCCTTGTTAGCATGTTCGTGGCAGGAGTCCGTGGGTAAATAATGACATCCCGATTCAGCTGAAGAGCTACCAGTCCTTTCTCCAGGTGAGTGTCAGTCTCATTTTCAAACTAGTTTACTCTCCAGTGTTGATACCTTTACTTCGATGATGGCAGAATCTCAAAGTTAGTGCTATCCCTCGGACGCAAATGTGCAATTTCGCATGTGCTCTCCTCTTTCCATTGACTTTGTATGCATTCGTGCCCATTTGCGTTTGGTGTAGGCTTGGTATCTTGCCACTAGCACCGTTAGCCACAGTCATAGAGCCCACACTTCAAAATAAAACTGCTACACTGTGGGTTGACGGTTGCTAGGCTATGCGGAGTGTTGCATTTACCGTCTGTAGTAATTAATGGAATTCTGTAATTCTGTGAAACATATTGGCCTTTGCTTCTCTGGCTGGACCACAGACTAGACCTGGGCCACTCGGAAGTTGGTTCTGGGCTGCATGTGGCCCGTGGGCTGCTAATTAATAGGTCTGCTCTACTGTGACTGTAGTGGAACCCAATTTAACGCAAACTCATACAAACTTTGTTCTTATTTTTTACATACTAAAGACAATCCCTCAAAGTACCAATTTTGGAAACACTGCTGTTACTGAAAGAAAAGAAGCAAGCCAGAAAGAAAGAGAAAATAATCAGCCAAGTCTACATTTTAAACAATTCCAACAGTCTAGCCAAGTTAAGAGTAAACAGCATGCAGCAGTCTTGTCAGTGTAGTAGACTGTGAAGTGCATGCCTAGTCGAGTGATTTCTTTCATTAGAGAAACACAACCCTACTGGGTCTTCCATGGCAGTCCTTTAAACACTGATATTAGCATGAAATCAAAGCTGAAGGGGGGTTAATCAGGAGCTTCAAATCAGAGATTTTACAGGTACCATCACACTGTGGACAAGCATTTAGGTGAGCAATTAAAGAGCAAATCAGTGGTGGTTTTCACAGGAACAGGGACAGTTTGTGAGGCTGAACAAAATGCTCTTGAACGTAGGGCAAAGCAACCTGAAAAGCCATTTCATCAAGTACACTTACATGATCAGGGGTTAATTTGATCTTCAGGAAAAAGAGGGATTGTTGAATCGGTTATCAAAGAATCACAAACTTCAAAATCAGGAAAATCTCTTTATAGTGTTGATTTTTTTCTTACTGGCAGCCTTTGTTCAGTGTTCAATCACTGTAATCCAAGGAGACTTTGATGCTTCATTATTACGCTTCATGCAGGCAGTCAAACAATGGTTTCTAGTAGTATATGACAAGACTTTGATTCAACTGCTCCTAATTTGCACAAAATAAAGAAAGTAGGGAACATTACGCAAGTCAGGGGCTTTCAGTGAAAATGAACATATATGAAAACTTCCCCCACAACTTTTAATTAACCAATTAAATTAAGTGCAGGGCTGCGTACATGACAACATTTTGAATGAAACTGGAAAAAAGATCTGGTGCACACCTCATCATCACAGAAACAACCTCATGTGCATAGCTCAAGTAGGTTCATTTTGTCTTCTTTTAATTATTTACCTTTTGTTCTTATTAAAGACAAAAATAGAAAGGAGATGTTTTTACCTTCTTTACATGTTTTGACTGTTCACTGCAGCCTTTGTCAGAAGTGTCAGCTGATTGCTACGAAAGTCAGCTGATAAAATGACACCTCGCAGCAATCAGCTGACACTTCTGACGAAAGCTGCAGTGAACAGTCGAAACATGTAAAGAAGGTAAAAACATCTTTCTATTTTTGTCTTTAATAAGAACAAAAGGTAAATAAACCTCATGTGCACATCGATCCACCAAAGGTGTGAGAGCTGCTGTTGTAACTATGCTGAGCCAGTAATGGCAGTGCAAATTTTTTACAGCAACGTTTTGATGTTATGTTTTGAAGATATAGGAGAAAATTTACTGTCCCGGCGCCATCTCGGATGGGAATGACCAGACTTGAACAGACTGTCTTCCTTGAGACATGTTAACCAATGAGGTGCAGCTCTTGTGTTTTGTAATGGTGACATCATCATTACAGGAGCATGAATGGGGTGTGATTGACATATGTGCTGCTTGGCCATTTTCCTCCATGTACATGGAGGAGGGAAAAAAAGCTGCCACCAAAACCTTTCCATGCTGGAGACTGGTTTCAAACCTTTACATTTTCATGTCTCCAAAATCCTGGCGTTGTATGCACAGACAGTCAAACTGTAAAAGAAGTTTGCCAATTTGGGCTAAAAATGCTGCTGTGTGCTTAGATACAGGTGCATGTTATTTCTTGGCAACTGACAGTGTTCACTGTATGAGGCATCGTGCTTGTATGGTAGGAAGACACTATTGTAGTGGGAGAGAACCTGACAATGAAAAATGCACATTAAAGGCCTTTTCAATTCAATTCAATTCAATTCAATTCAACTTTATTTATATAGCGCCATTTCACAACAACAGTCATCTCATAGCACTATCAACTGTAGGGGGGGACCCCCACAGTTGCAGAAAGACCCCAGCAATCGGGCGATCCCCTGTGAGCAAGCACTTGGCGACGGTGGAGAGGAAAAACTCCCTTTTAACAGGAAGAAACCTCCAGCAGAACCAGGCTCAGGGAGGGGCAGTCATCTGCTGCGACTGGCTGGGGAGTGAGGGGATAGAGAAGAAGAAAAGAACAGACATGTAGAGAGCAAACAGCACGATGGGGACTCAATCTATGGGAGAGAACAAACAAATGTTAATGACCAGCAAAAAAAAATATTTCATAGAGAGTGAGGAAAGGAGTGAGGCCCAGTGCATTACTGGAGGTCCCCCGGCTGACTAAACCTATTAGCAGCATAACTAAGGGAGGGTTCAGAAACACATGATCCCTCCCTAATTGTAGGCTATATCAAAAAGGTAGGTTTTAGCCCTATTCTTAAAAACAGAGATCGAGTTTGACTCCCAAATCCAGATTGGCAGCTGATTCCACAGGAGAGGAGCTTGATAACTGAAGGCTCTGCCTCCCATTGTACTTTTGGAGATTCTAGGTATTACAAGTAATCCTGCATTTTGGGAGCGTAGTGCTCTGTTAGGATAATACGGTAGTATCAGATCTTTTAAATAAAAAGGAGCCTGATTGTTTAAAGCTTTGTAAGTAAGAAGAAGGATTTTAAACTTAATTCTAAACTCTATGGGAAGCCAATGATGGGAGGCCAGAACTGGAGAGATATGATCTTTCTTTCTAGTACCTGTTAAAACTCTTGCTGCAGCATTTTGGATCAGCTGGAGACTTTTTAGAGATGTTTTAGGACAGCCTGATAATAAAGAATTACAATAATCTAATCTCGAGCTAACAAAAGCGTGGATCAGCTTCTCAGCATCACTCTGAGACAAGATGCTGCTAATCTTGGCAATATTACGCAAATGATAGAAGGCAGTCTTAGAAACAAATTTAATATGTGAATTGAAGGACAAATCCTGATCAAAAATAACTCCAAGGTTCCTCACAGAGCTATTAAGAGAAAGAGTAACTGCATCCAAACTGAAAGTTTGATTTGGAAAGGAATTTCTAAGGTTTTTTGGACCAACAAGAACGACTTCAGTCTTATCTGAATTTAATAGCAGGAAATTACAAGTCATCCAAGCTTTGATTTCCTTAAGACAGGCTTCTAACTTGGCTAATTGATTACTATCATCTGGCTTCATTGACAGGTATAATTGTGTGTCATCTGCATAACAATGAAAATGTATACAGCGCTTTCTAATAATGTTGCCTAACGGAAGCATATATAAACTAAAAAGAGTAGGGCCTAGCACAGATCCCTGTGGAACTCCATGACTAAGCTTTGAGTTGAAAGAAAACTCATTATTTACATGAACAAACTGGAACCTATCAGATAAATAAGATCTAAACCACTGCAACGAAGTTCCATTAAGTCCAACATAGTGTTCTAATCTATCAAGTAGAATATTATGATCGATAGTATCAAAAGCTGCACTAAGGTCTAAAAGGACAAGTACAGAAACTAGTCCATTATCAGATGCAATGAGGAGGTCGTTAGTGACCTTCGCTAAGGCTGTTTCAGTACTATGATGGATTCTAAACCTGGATTGAAACTCTTCAAGTAAATCCTTTCCCTGCAGGTGGTCAAATAATTGCGTAGCAACAACTCTTTCTAAGATTTTTGAAATGAAAGGGAGATTAGAGATTGGTCTATAGTTAGCTAAAGCTCCTGGATCTAGCGTTGGCTTTTTGAGTAAGGGTTTAATTACAGCCATTTTAAAAGCCTGCGGTACATGGCCTAAAGTTAATGAAGAATTGATTATATGAAGAATAAAGCTACCAATAAGTGGGAAGACTTCTTTAAATAACCTGGTAGGAATAGGGTCTAAAAGACAAGTTGAAGGTTTGGATGAGGAAACTATTTTGTCTAACTCACAAAGGTCGATTGGAGTAAACTCATCAAGACAGACATCAAAAGAAGGAGTTGTAGTAGTTACAGTATTTAAGTTAACTGTGGGAAGAATCTGATTGATTTTATCTCTGATGGATGAAATTTTATTATTGAAAAAGTTCATAAAGTCCTGACTAGTAAGCTCTAAGGGAATGCTAGGATTGACAGAGTCCTGACTCTTTGTCAACCTGGCTACAGTACTGAAAAGAAACCTGGGATTATTCTTGTTCTCTTCTATTAATGCAGAGTAATAACTTGTTCTAGCTTTTCTAAGAGATTTTTTATAAATTAAAAGATGATTTCTCCAAGCTAAATAGATTTCATCTAAATTAGTAGAGCGCCATTTTCTTTCTAATTGACGAGTCTTCTGTTTTAAGCTACGAGTTTCTGTGTTGAACCAAGGAGTTAGAAATCTCTGATTAGACTTTTTCTTTTTTAAGGGGGCCACCAAGTCTAGAGCCTGATGCAGAGAAGCTGAAACACTATCCACCATGTTATCAATTACAGAAGGAGCAAGCTGTCTATAGCTTATTTCCGTTGTGTTGACACATGACATAGAGGAAACAATCTGCATAAATTCGGAAACAGCATCATCTGAGAGGCATCTACTGTAATAATATTTTTCTTTAGGAGCCAAATAGTCAGAAATAGTAAAATCAAAGGTTAACAGACAATGGTCTGAAAGTACAGGGTTATGAGGAGACACTACAAGATTTTCTATTTCTATGCCATATGTCAGAACAAGGTCCAATGTATGGTGGAGGTAATGAGTAGAATTTCCTACTTTCTGAGAAAACCCAATCGAGTCTAATATTGAATTAAAAGCCACATTAAGGCAGTCACTATCTACATCCACATGTATATTAAAGTCCCCTACTATAATTATTCTATCAGATTTCAGCACTAAATCAGCTAAGAAATCAGCAAATTCGAATAAAAATTCTGAGTAGGTTGATGGGGAACGATAAACTATGGCAAATAAAATTGGGTTTAACCTGAAATTGCTAAAGTGCCCAACACTGAGGACCAGGCCCTCAAAGGAATTATAACATGTTTTTTGCTTTACATTAACTAGTAATTTGGAATGGTAAATTGTTGCCACTCCTCCTCCACGACCAGAACTTCTGGGATTTTGACAGTTTAAATAACCAGAGGGAGTTGATTCATTTAAACCAACATAATCCTCTTGCCCTAACCAAGTCTCTGTAAGGGAAATTAAATCAATCTGATGATCAATTAACAGATCATGGACTAACAGAGACTTGGGAGTTAGAGACCTAATATTTAATAAACCACATTTAATTTTTAAATTATGAGGAGGAACAGAGGCCAAATCATTCAATTTAGAGGCTTTATGTTTAATTTGAGTTTTACCAATATTTTGCTTTATCACTTTGGGATGCTTATACATTATATTTTTATTCACTTTGGAGGGAGCAGACAACGATTCTCTGATGGGAAAGTCAGGGGCTAAGCTGAGGGGTGGCGGATGAAGAGGAGCTGCAGAGAGGCGTGTAAGACTGCGACTCTGCTTCCTGGTCCCAACTCTGAGTAGTCAGGGTTTTGGAAATTTGGATAAAAAAGATGCCAGATTGTTAGATAAATGAGAAGCACCATCCAAAGTGGGATGAATGCTGTCTCGTCTCATAAGGCCAGGTTTTCCCCAAAAAGAGCTCCAATTGTCAATGTAGCCCACGTCATTTTTAGGACACCACACAGACAGCCAGCGGTTCAAGGATGACGAGCGGCTAAACATGTCATCACTGGTCAGATTGTGGAGGGGCCCAGAGAATACTTAAGTGGCAGACATCGTTTTTACAAAGTCACACACCGATTCTACATCAAGTTTCATGACTTCCGACTGCCGGCGACGGATGTCATTAATGCCAGCATGAATAACAATTGTGGAATATTTACAGTTACTTTTAGCCAGCATTTTCAAATTTGACTCGATGTCGCCTGCTCTGGCCCCAGGAATGCATTTGACTATGGCCGCTGGAGTCTCTAGGGTCACGTTTCTGACTACAGAGTCGCCAATGATCAGAGTTTTTTCCTCAGCGGGTGTGTCGCTGAGCGGGGAAAAACGATTAGAGACGTGAACAGGTTGGTGGTGAACCGGGGCTTTGCGACTAGGCTTCCTTCTCACCGTCACCCACCCAGTCTCCTCGCTGCTGAGGAGAGCCGAGGGACCGCTGACAGGGGGGCCTAAGCTAGCTAGCTCCGCTGCAGCTAATGGGCGTCCGTCAAGATTAACTGGCGCAGACGGTGTTTCAATGCAGCAGAGCCGGGATTCCAAATCAGACAACCTCGCCTCGAGCGCCTCAAAAAGACAACATTTATTACATTTACCGTTATCACTAAAAGAGGCAGAGGTGTAGCTAAACATCTGACAGAGAGAGCACACCAGAGGAGGAGAGGAAAGAGAGCTAGTAGCCATAGCTAGTGGCTGGAGAGCAACCACACAGGCAAACCACACAGGCAACCACACAGGCAGACAGCAAGGAAGTGACGATCCAACAGCTTTTAACATCTATCTATAAATACACCATATCTCTGTCTGTGTGTGTGTGTCTGTTCCATGCATATCTCTTGAACCATTCGTCAGATGGCCTAAGATTTTATACATTCTTTGCTGAGGTTATGAGGGTGTGCATCCCCGAGTATGGAGTCGCTCACTCAAAATATATAATTTTTATAAATAAAAGTTAAGCCACCACTCTGTCACTGCTCTGTCTCTTCACGCCCTGGCTTCAGGAAGTATGAGCGGGGTTTTGGATTGATTCCATGCTGACTGGATAATATGCGGCATCACAGCCATGCTGACTGGATAATACACGGCATCACGACCATGCTGATTGGATAATACACGGCAACACGACCATGCTGATTGGATAATACGTGGCATCACAACCAATCAGTCACCACAGTGTTCACTGAACAAAACAATTTAAATGAAAAATGACAAATTTGAAAAGAAAACAGTAATACTGAAGATTTAATGCTTAAAAAAATAATACCATAAAGTTGCTGTGATTATGTAGGTCTAAAGGACAATTCAGCAAATATGAGGAACATGAAGCACATGAGCAGACTGGGCAGAGCGTCAGCGGGAACCCGAGTCTGACAAAGAACACTGGTGTATCTAACACAGAACATGCCGGGAGAAGCAGCGGCCCAACGTGACCTGGCTCAAAGGCATGCTAACAGATGGTGATTAAAAAAATGTCATGAACCTGGGTTTGGCTTCCAAACCCAGGTTGCATGTTGCAAATTTTCAGAGGAGCTCTTTGAACTACGCCGTATACAGTGGGGAAAAAAAAGTATTTAGTCAGCCACCAATTGTGCAAGTTCTCCCACTTAAAAGATGAGAGAGGTCTCCAATTTTCATCATAGGTATACCTCAATTATGAGAGACAAAATGAGAAAAAAAAAATCCAGAAAATCACATTGAAGGATTTTTAATGAATTAATTGGTAAATTCCTCGGTAAAATAAGTATTTGGTCAATAACAAAAGTTCATCTCAATACTTTGTTATATACCCTTTGTTGGCAAAGACAAGGTCAAACGTTTTCTGTAAGTCTTCACAAGGTTTTCACACACTGTTGCTGGTATTTTGGCCCATTCCTCCATGCAGATCTCCTCTAGAGCAGTGATGTTTTGGGGCTGTCGCTGGGCAACACAGACTTTCAACTCCCTCCAAAGATTTTCTATGGGGTTGAGATCTGGAGACTGGCTAGGCCACTCCAGGACCTTGAAATGCTTCTTACGAAGCCACTCCTTCGTTGCCCGGGCGGTGTGTGTGGGATCATTGTCATGCTGAAAGACCCAACCACGTTTCATCTTCAATGCCCTTGCTGATGGAAGGAGGTTTTCACTCAAAATCTCACGATACATGGCCCCATTCATTCTTTCCTTTACACGGATCAGTCGTCCTGGTCCCTTTGCAGAAAAACAGCCCCAAAGTATAATGTTTTCACCCCCATGCTTCACAGTAGGTATGGTGTTCTTTGGATGCAACTCAGCATTCTTTCTCCTCCAAACACGACAAGTTGAGTTTTTACCAAAAAGTTCTATTTTGGTTTCATCTGACCATATGACATTCTCCCAGTCCTCTTCTGGATCATCCAAATGCTCTCTAGCGAGTTCAAACAGGTGCCATTAATACAGGTAACGAGTGGAGGACAGAGGAGCCTCTTAAAGAAGAAGTTACAGGTCTGTGAGAGCCAGAAATCTTGCTTGTTTGTAGGTGACCAAATACTTATTTTCCACCATGACTTGCAAATAAATTCTTTAAAAATCAGACAATGTGATTTTCTGGATTTTTTTTCCTCATTTTGTCTCTCATAGTTGAGGTATACCTATGATGAAAATTGGAGGCCTCTCTCATCTTTTAAGAGGGAGAACTTGCACAATTGGTGGCTGACTAAATACTTTTTTGCCCCACTGTACCAGCATGCTTCAGGGTGCTTCAGCGTTCTTCAGTGTGCTCTTAACTTAGAAAAACTTAGCCATAACTGATTCGACGTACGCCAGCGTATTCTCCAAATTTTTCATTTGTTTTGCACACGCTGCCTAAATTGTCTAGGTGTGACAGGGCCTAAACACAGGACACAAAAACGCCCAAATAATGAAATAAATAATTTTTAGTTAAATATTTACTGACAAATGGGCATGGTTGCAGTCAAATGGGTCCTTCTGCTGTGTATAACATCTATCTATCTTGGGTAGATTGTAGTTAATTTGGTTGATTACAGTTTTTTTTTAAAAAAACTTTTAATAACAAAATATTGCTAAAGTATAAAATGATGCACAACAATGGGTCTCAAATACTTGTAAACATGTCCTGTTGTAGTACTGCATGAGTTTATTGACGATACACAGAAGAAATTCAATATCACACTTAACTCCATCACTGAACAGAGATAAACTAAAACAACTATAATGGTGACTGAACAACTCCCATTCCCCAAAGTTCAAGATACACTTTTATCTTGAATATAAGTGATAAAAGATAACACAAATAAGTGATCTGACAAACAAATAAACAAGGGATCTGAAACAGTTGCTAATACTGGATGTCCCATTCATTTTCAATAATTAGGTATTCTGTAATCCCTATCCAGTCAGACAGGGACATTATAAGTAGCGGGAAAAAGAGGGGAGGAGGATTGGCAATTCTTGTGTATGAAAGGTGGTGTAATACTGGACACATTTATGTGAAGGAACAGCACTGCAGCCCGGACATTGAACTGCTGGCTGTGAGTATGCAACCTTATTATATGCCACCAGAGTTCACGTGTGCTATTGTGATTACCGTTTATGTCCCTCTGTCAGCTGATGCAGCGGTGGCCTGTGATGTCATCAGCTCTACTACTGCCACATTACTGGAGAGCACCCTGACACATTTATGGCCATCACAGGTGATTTTAACCATGTCTCATTGGGCATAACATTACCAAACTTCCACCAGTTTGTTAACTGTCCCACCAGAGAAAAAAAAACACTGGATCAACTGTATGCCAATGCAAGAGATGCATATAGTGCCACAGCTCTACCCCCCACCCCACTTGCCAGATCAGACCATAGCCTGGTCCTGTTATCACCCAAGTACCTTTCCCTTGTGCAAAGGCAGCCAGCTTATACAGTGGGGCAAAAAAGTATTTAGTCAGCCACCGATTGTGCAAGTTCTCCCACTTAAAAGATGAGAGAGGTCTCCAATTTTCATCATAGGTATACCTCAACTATGAGAGACAAAATGCGAAAAAAAAAAATCCAGAAAATCACATTGAAGGATTTTTAATGAATTAATTGGTAAATTCCTCAGTAAAATAAGTATTTGGTCACCTACAAACAAGCAAGATTTCTGGCTCTCACAGACCTGGCTGCACGGTGGCGCAGTGGTTAGCACTGCGGCAGCACAATTTACCCTTGGCCGGGGGATTGTGGGGATCGTGGGATCGTGGGTTCGATCCCAGCCCCCGACCAACAGTGATCTGTGTGGAGTTTGCATGTTCTCCCCGTGTTGTGTGGGTTTACTCCGGGATTTCTCCGGTTTCCTCCCACATGCCAAAAACATGCATGTTAGGTTAATTGGCTGTTCTAAATTGTCCCTAGATATCTGTTTCCTATAGGCCCTTAGAATAGAGGGTTAGTATTAATGAAAGCGCTTTGAGTGGTCTTTGTGACTAGAAAAGCGCTATATAAGTGCAGGTTAGTTAGTTAGTTAGACCTGTAACTTCTTTTTTAAGAGGCTCCTCTGTCCTCCACTCGTTACCTGTATTAATGGCACCTGTTTGAACTCGTTATCAGTATAAAAGACACCTGTCCACAACCTCAAACAGTCAGACTCCAAACTCCACTATGGCCAAGACCAAAGAGCTGTCAAAGGACACCAGAAACAAAATTGTAGACCTGCACCAGGCTGGGAAGACTGAATCTGCAATAGGTAAGCAGCTTGGTGTGAAGAAATCAACTGTGGGAGCAATTATTAGAAAATGGAAGACATACAAGACCACTAATAATTTCCATCGATCTGGGTCTCCATGCAAGATCTCACCCCATGGGGTCAAAATTATCACGAGAACGGTGAACAAAAATCCCAGAACCACACGGGGGGACCTAGTGAATGACCTGCAGAGAGCTGGGACCAAAGTAACAAAGGCTACATCAGAACCACACTACGCCGCCAGGGACTCAAATCCTGCAGTGCCAGACGTGTCCCCCTGCTTAAGCCAGTACATGTCCAGGCCCGTCTGAAGTTTGCTAGAGAGCATTTGGATGATCCAGAAGAGGATTGGGAGAATGTCATATGGTCAGATGAAACCAAAATAGAACTTTTTGGTAAAAACTCAACTTGTCGTGTTTGGAGGAGAAAGAACACCATACCTACTGTGAAGCATAGGGGTGGAAACCTCATACTTTGGGGCTGTTTTTCTACAAAGGGACCAGGACAACTGATCCGTGTAAAGGAAAGAATGAATGGGGCCATGTATTGTGAAATATGACAATGATCCCAAACACACCGCCCGGGCAACGAAGGAGTGGCTTCGTAAGAAGCATTTCAAGGTCCTGGAGTGGCCTAGCCAGTCTCCAGATCTCAGCCCCATAGAAAATCTTTGGAGGGAGTTGAAAGTCTGTGTTGCCCAGCGACAACCCCAAAACATCACTGCTCTAGAGGAGATCTGCATGGAGGAATGGGCCAAAATACCAGCAACAGTGTGTGAAAACCTTGTGAAAACTTACAGAAAACGTTTGACCTCTGTCATTGCCAACAAAAGGTATATAAAAAAGTATTGAGATGAACTTTTGTTATTGACCAAATACTTATTTTACTGAGGAATTTACCAATTAATTCATTAAAAATCCTTCAATGTGATTTTCTTGATTTTTTTTTCTTATTTTGTCTCTCATAGCTGAGATATACCTATGATGAAAATTGGAGACCTCTCTCATCTTTTAAGTGGGAGAACTTGCACAATTGGTGGCTGACTAAATACTTTTTTGTCCCACTGTATATGGACTGTGAGGAGGTGGACACAGGAGGCTGCTGATGGACTACAGAACTGCTTCGAGATGACGAACTGGGGTGTATACTATGAACCACATGGGGTGGACATAGACAATATGACTGACTGCATCACAGAATACATCAGATTCTGTGAAAACACAACCATGCCAGCTCAGATCGTGCACTGTTTCCCCAACAACAAACCATGGATCACCAGTGACCTGAAAGCACTTCTGAACAAGAAGAAGAGAGCTTTTAGGTCTGGAGACAAGGAGGAACTGAGGAGAGTGCAGCGTGAACTGAGAGAGATGCTGAGGATGTGTAAAGACAATTACAGGAGGAAGTTGGAGGATAAACTCCAGGAAAGCAATACGAAGGATGTCTGGATGGGAATGAAGAAAATCACTGGGTGAAGGGGAGAGACAGACAGACATCGGGGAGCCTTGAGAGAGCTGATGAGCTGAATCTGTTTTTTAATAGGTTCAACTTACCATTTGTCACCCCCACAACACAGCCAGGCCCCCACACACCCCTCACCCTCCTGTGCAGCACCTCTCTCTCTCGCTCCTCCTTCACATCACTGTCACTATAGACCAGGTAAAGAAACAGCAGGAGAGACTCCGTCAGTGGAAAGCTGTGGGCCCTGATGGCATCTCTGCCTGGATCATGAGGACCTGCGCCAACCAGCTAGATGCGGTACTGAAACCAGGGTTTCCTCTGGTAACATTTCTGTGTGGCGGCCCGCCACTCTAAGGAAATTTGCCGCCGCACCTAAAATATATTATTTTAAGAAAAATTAAATATGAAAGAAACGCTCCGCAAGCGCGCACACGAAAAATGTACGTGATTGTCATCCGTGCTGAAGCGCCCCGCCCGCCCGGCATCCGTATGACCGTTTCTGCAGGCAGAGCGTGTCTCTGTAGCGTTGCTGTCCAAGAGAAACATGAGCTTATTAAAGTACTTTAAATGCGGAAAAAAAGTACAAGAGAGTGGAGGCATTTATGGTGGTTTTAACTTGCTGGTAACTGGAACAATAATGAGGAGTCGCTTAGCTAACAGGTCTGGTTAGGCTTCTTTGCAGGGAAAGGCAAGAGTGACTGATGAATCGCTGAGGATTTACTTCACCAGCTACTGCAATATTAACTAATAATTTATGTTCATTATTATGTACCTGGCATGTTAAGATGACCGAAATTCACAAAGTCAATGACTTTAATCTGTCAGCAGCCTTCAGACAAACTAAACGTGCCCAGATTTGTATTTCAAAATAAGGGAGGTTTTTCCTGCTGTCGGGTTGGTGAGGAGAGTTCTGAAAAACTATAAATACATAGAAATATTATAACAGAAATAACTGCATATCTGGTCATTTAAGTAAATTTATTTCTTTAAATATAATTTTAATAATTACAGTACACTGGTCAACACCAAATTTATTGTCTGAGGGTTTTTTTTAGCTGATTTGGGACAATTTTGATGTGCTGAATCCAAAAATCACATTGGTTTTGCTCAATCAGGTCAACTTTTTGAAATATGGCCACATGTTTTTTTTACATTTTTGTTTACATGTACGGGTATTTTCGCTTAATATGATGCAAAATTCTTTTTTATTTCTTGAAATTCTCTGAATTTTGAACAATGATGATGTAACATTCAATTTACATGGACTTCCCTTTATCAATGTCTACTATTTAATTTACAGGACAACTGTACAATTCAATTCAATTCAGCTATATTTATATAGCGCCACATCACAACAAAGGTCATCTCATAGCGCTACAAAATGCAGAGAAAAACCCACAATTTCAGAAAGACCCAGCCATCAGACGATCCCCTGTGAGCAAGCACTTAGCAATGGTGGAGAGGAAAAACTCCCATTTAACAGGAAGAAACCTCTAGCAGAACCAGGCTCATGGAGGGTCAGTCATCTGCTGTGAGTGGCTGGGGGTGAGGGGATAGAGAGGACGAAGAGGACAGACATAAAGAACGTGAAACAGTGAGAAACCAAGTACATTATTGGCAGTCATCCAGCAGTCTGAATCTATTAAGAGCAGAACAGAAGCAGGGTTAAGAGACACGAAATCCCTCCTTAATCGTAGGCTATATTGAAAAGGAAGGATTTTACCCTGTTCTTAAAAACAGAGACCGAGTCTGACTCCCGGACCCAGAGTGGTAACTGGTTCCACAGAGAAGGAGCTTGACAGCAGAAGGCTCTGCCTCCCAATGTACTTCTGGAGATTCTGGGCACCACAAGCAATCCAGCGTTTTGGGAGTGTAGTGCTCTATTAGGATGATAGGGTAATATCAGATCTTTTATATGTAAAGGGGCCTGATTATTAAGAGCTTTGAAAGTGAGAAGAAGGATTTTAAACTTAATTCTAAACTCTATGGGAAGCCAATGATGGGAGGACAGAACCGGAGAGATATGATCTCTCTTTCTAGAACCAGTTAGAACTCTTGCAGCAGCATTTTGGATCAACTGAAGACTTTTTAAGAATATTTTGGGACAACCTGATAATAACGAGTTACAATAATCTAGTTGAGAGCTGACAAAGGCGTGGATCAGTTTCTCAGCATCATTCAGAGACAAGATGCTCCTAATCTTGGCAATATTGCGCAGATGATAGAAGGCAGTCTTAGAAACAAATTTAATATGGGAATTAAAGGACATGATCTTGATCAAAAATAACTGTAAGGTTCCTCACAGAACTATTCAGAGTGAGAGTGGCGGCATCCAAATTAAGAGTATGATTTGGAAAGGAATTTCTAAGGTTTTTTTGGGCCAACAAGAATGATGTCAGTCTTATCTGAGCTTAGTAGCAGAAAATTACAAGTCATCCAGGCTTTGATTTCCTTAAGACAGGCATCTAATTTGGCTAATTGATTACAATCATCGGGCTTCATTGACAGGTATAGTTGTGTGTCGTCTGCGTAACAGTGAAAATGTATACAGTGCTTTCTAATGATATTGCCTTATGGAAGCATATATAAACTAAAAAGAGTAGGGCCTAACACAGATCCCTGTGGAACTCCATGACTGAGCTTAGAGTTGGAAGAAAATTCATCATTGATGTGAACAAACTGAAGTCTATCGGACAAATAAGATCTAAACCACTGCAACGGAGTTCCATTTAGTCCAACATAGTGTTTGTTACAGCCCGAGTGCCGGTTCCGTCCGCACTCGGATCTTATATCATTATTTCCAGGCTTTGACAGCAGTGGATTCCTTCTAGCTCCCCGGGCTGTTATTGTGACAGCGCCCGGTGGAGCTCCCTGCTGTCAAAGTCAACAGCTGTGCTGCATTCGAGGTCATAAGTGACCGGTGTTAAAAGCGGGCGCTGAATGCACCCCGATGCAGCAGTCTCTGTTAAGACACGTTCCGTTGAGATACCTCCTGTTAAACTTCCTGTTAAGGTACGTTCTGTTATGCTTTCTGTTAAACTTCCTGTTATGATACCGTTTGTTATTCTTCGTCTGTGATCCTACCGTCACTTCGTCTGACGCATCGGGCGTTCCTCGGCTCAGACGCTGTTTGTAAGTTACCCTGTGATTGTTCTACCCGCACTGTCGTGTGTGTTATTCTCTGTTCCTGCACTTCCTAATAAAACATCATTGCAACTCACTGACGACTGCTGGCGTCTTATGGTGGCTCGTGAGGGCCACCGTGACAGTAGACTGCTGCCAGTATGTCCGGAGAGGAGCGTCGCGCTGAGACGCCATTCACCGTGAGTTTAGCAGTATTGGACTGTTGCTCTTACCTGTCTGGGTACCGTTGCTGAAGCATGCCATCGCGGAGGTCCCGCACTCAGAGTCCGAGCGATGTCCTCGCAGACGCCTTCAAGTGCGTGGACGAAATCCTTAACACCGCCTCCCTCCTCGACTTCAGCAGCGACGTGCACCGGTACCTGGACCAAGCTGAGGAGGTCCTCGACTATCTTCCCCGCTTCACCGACCATCCTGAGGTGAGCGCGAGGAGGTTGGACGTTGCTGCACAGTGCGAGATACTCCGCGGGCTGGAAGGAAATCCCGGCAGGAAGCCGAAGAGGAGGAAATGCCGTCCCTTGTTTTGGGATCCTGCTCCTGCCTCCGTTCCGGCCCGGGAACTCGCACCACCCAGAGGTCTTTCACCATTCAGCATGACGTCACTCGGGATTCCCCCGGAGGAGCTGCAGCTGACAGCAATCAAGGTCCGGGACCGAGTGGCTGCTGCTCGCTCCGTTGTGCATCCGTCTATAATCATTAAGCATGTGACGGCGGCAGTCAGACTGGTGGAGAGGAATCCAGAGCTGCGTGATTTCTCTGGGTTCGACGCCCTCCTCGCCTCTGTCTCCGCACAGGAGCGGCGGTTCCCGGACCTCACCTTCGCTTCGCCTTCCACCAGAGACCGTCGTAACCTCCATAACCCTCCTCAGCATGAACCCCGTCCGGATCCAGCTCCGGGTCGCCGCAAGGGCTCAATCCCTCGCACAGCTGTCTCTCCTGCACCTCGTCAGAGGGGATTTCCCGCAGCCTCATCTCCCCCCGGGCCATCTCCCGCTCTCTCGTCAGCGTCCCATGCCTGGCTCATTTCGGCTATCGTCCCCTCTTCCTCGACGCATCCCCCGGCCGCTGTGTGTGCTCCGAGTCCAGCCCTGGCGAGTCCCGTCCCGGAACCATCTCCAGCGGATCCACCTCGTCCTTCCAGGAGGCCCGCTGTCACCGTCCGGCAGGGAAAGGGAGGAGCAACGTCTGCTACAGCAGGCACCACTCAACCTTCAGGAGACAGGCAAGTCCAAGCTCATTCACACTCTCGTTATTGTGATTTGCTCTGTCAGACTCCTGGAGGTGGAGTTCGGGGGTTTGCAGCTCCCCGAGCTCCCACCACCTGCTGTGGCTGAAATTATTAACCCCGCATCCTCTGTGTCTTCCTCTGCTGAGCGGTCCTCGACGCCAGGCCAACGTCGCTGGATGAGGAGGGGGCCTGCGGTTCTGGAGAGCCTGGTTCCGGTTCCGCAGCCACGTCGTGGGAGGAGGAGGAGGGTGGACTGCAGAGTGGAACCTGCGCCGACGAGGAAGTGTCCCCGGGGCTCCACGGACGAGCGGTCCGGTCCAGCGGGTCAAGGGTCCCCTGCCGCCACGCCGTGCGAGCTGTTGGTGTGGGCTTCGGTGCCGGAGGATCCAGGAGCTGCGCGTACCATCATGCCAGCTGCGGAGCCTGCCGTAGCTGAGTGGACCTCCTGCCATCAGAGCCTGGATCATCGAAGTCCTGGACGGCGTCAGAACTCGAGATCAGGCAAGTGCTCTGTTTTGTCTCTCTTTACTCCATCTTAGAGCATTTTTGCCTGTCTCTTGAGGAGACGAGCCGGGTGCGGCCACCCGCTACATCCGAGCTTGTCTCGCCGGGTTCTGGTGCTACCGGTGATCCTGATCCCGGTTCTTTACTCTCTCTCTCAGAGTCAGGACTGCAGTCATCCCGGGTTTTTTCATTATATTCGTGTCTGTAAACTTTTGGGATGTGCGGGGGGCCTGATATGTGATTTTGTATCTCACTCTTTTTCCTTAGCTGTGATTGGTTTTTTTTTCTCCCTCCTCTATCTAATGTCCACTTATTGTTTAAAACCGACATTTGTATTGCCTGCTGGGTTCTGTCCCTGTTACCCGCACGTAAGGGAGTATTGTTTTTTTTGTTTTTTTTCTCTCTCAACCTGTCTCTGTAGTTGCTTTGTTGGTCCCCTGTTATCATTTTGTTCTTTTTGATTCTCACCCTCCTGCCGGCGCCCCATCCTAATAAAACATCACTGCAACTCACTGGTGACTGCTGGCGTCTTATGGTGGCTCGTGAGGGCCGCCGTGACAGTGTTCTAATCTATCAAGTAGAATGTCATGATCAATAGTGTCAAAGGCTGCACTAAGATCTAAAAGGACAAGAACAGAAACAAGTCCATTATCAGATGCAATAAGGAGGTCATAAGTGACCTTCACTAAGGCTGTTTCAGTGCTGTGATGAACTCTGAACCCAGATTGAAACTCTTCAAATAAACCAATTCCCTGTAAGTGGTCAAACAATTGTGCAGCAACAACTCTTTCTAAGATTTTTGAAATGAAAGGCAGATTAGAGATTGGTCGATAGTTAGCCAAAACTCCTGGATCGACCGTTGGCTTTTTGAGTAAGGGTTTAATAGCAGCAATTTTAAAAGCCAGTGGTACATAACCCAGAGTTAAAGAAGCATTAATTATGTGAAGAATATGGCTACCAATAACTGGGAAGACAATTTTAGATAACTTGGTAGGAACAGGGTCCAAAAGACAAGATGAAGGCTTAGATGAGGAGATTATTTTATCCAACTCTAAAAGGTGAATTGGAGTAAACTTATCTAAACAGGTATCAATTGAGGGAGTTGTAGTAGTTAATGTACTTGAGTTTACAGTAGAAAGAATCTGATTGAATTTATCTCTAATAGATAAAATTTTAGTGTTGTTGCGTCAATTAATGCAGAATAATAACTTGTTCTAGCTTTTCTCAGAGATTTTTTATAAATTATGTGATGATTTCTCCACGCTAAATAGAATTCATCTAAATTAGTAGAATGCCATTTCCTTTCCAATTGACGAGTCTTCAGTTTTAAGCTATGAGTTTCTGTGTTAAACCAAGGAATTAGAAATCTCTGGTTAGACTTTTTCTTTTATAAAGGGGCCACCAAATCTAGAGTCCGATGTAGAGAGGCTGTAACACTATCTACCATGCTATCAATTAAGGAAGGAGCAGACTCTCCATCTTTTATTTCCGTTGTGTTGACCCATGGTATAGAGGAAATAATCTGCAAAAATTTGATAACAACGTCATCTGAAAGACATCTGCTGTAGTAATATTTTTCTTTAGGGGTCAAATAATCAGAAATAGTGAAATCAAAGGTTAACAGACAATGGTCTGACAGTACAGGATTATGAGGAGACACTACCAGATTTTCTATATCTATACCATAAGTCAAAACGAGGTCCAATGTATGGTGGAGATAATGGGTAGAATTTTCTACTTTCTGGGAAAACCCCATTGAGTCTAAAATTTAATTGAATGCCTTATTAAGACAGTCACTATCTACATCAACATGTATATTAAAGTCCCCTACAATAATTATTCTATCTGATTTCAGCACTAAATCAGCTAAAACTTCAGCAAATTCGGAAAAAACTCTGAGTTGTACAACTGCTGTACAGCTGCTTACAACTTAGCATAAAAACCTGACCTGATCAAAAGAAACGGATGTCATTTTTGGATTCAGCGGTGCAAAATTGTCTTAAATCAGTTGAAAAAACAGACAACTTACAAAAAAAATATTTTTGTTATGTTGTGTTATATTTCTTTGAATTCAGAGTTATTGTTCTGTTCTGGCTCTACAAAATTATGGTCAAAAGTTTAAATTATATGAGGAAAAAAGTAAAAAACTGGCCACATTCTGTTTCACATTTATTAAAAAAACCCCAACAATTTTATAATAATCTGCCTTTGTCCGTCGGACAGGCCTCTTCGCTGTCCAGTTTTAAAACTCCTCTTAAAACCCATTTTTGTTCTCTGGCGTTTCACCCAGTTTGAGATACTGATTTTATTTGTTCTTATTGTCTCTATTGTATGACTATTGCTTTGTTTGTGCTGTTTTGTACTTTAGCTGTATTTTATTGTTTTTATATTTTATTCATCGTTGACGTACAGCACTTTGTGTCAACTGTCGTTTTTAAAGAGCTTTATAAATAAAGTTGGATTGGATTAAAAAAAGATAAACATTAACCAAAAAATAATCCACAAATTTATAATAGTCTCAAATGTACAAGAGAAAATTACAAATTTGATGAAAATGGTTGCAAATTTAGATAAATTTACAGAGAAAAGTAGAAAACTATAAGAAAATTGTCATAAATTTTGGAGAAAAACCTCAAACCTTCAAGACTGAAGTCATTACTCAAGTTTTTAAGTATGTGCTCTTTGTACCCTTAACTCAACTAGAAATTTTTGGTTGTCTACTTTTAATTATTAATTTCAAAGCACTGCTTTTATATGAGTAGAATTTCTGGCTACTATACCCACCTCTGATCATATAATTTAAGTATGAATGAGTAAATTCTATTATGAATGTTTTTTTTCCCTTTCCTTTCCTACTCTTTGTCAATGGAAAAAAAGAAACACTAGAATAAAAGTGTTCAGGCAGAGGGTCCAGGAGAGGTGAGAGCAGAGGGAGGAGAGAAGGATGACACCAGTAAAAACTCCAAACACAGGACATCTGGGTGGGACCTCAACTTGCCCAATATTCCAACATTCAAGCCTTGGTAGTACAATACTTCAAATGGTAAGTTCCATTATGCAATATGATATGTACAAAATTATAAAAATAAAAAGTGTAAAATTAACATTTCTGGTTACAATCGTGTCATGTCAGTCTAATTGGTGCCTCACATTTCACCCTGCACCTGATTATCCTGCATTGTATAATGGGTACGATTCATGTATCTATATGGGTCAGCATCTGTTCATCTATGATGTTTATAAGCTATTTAGGCAGTTTTATTTTCCATGGCTAATTCCTTTGTATATTATGCTGTGTGTGTTTCTGTCATTTTGGTCATCTACTGTCATGCTGTTGTTTTCGGCTTTAGGACTGTGACTAGGATTCTTCTTTGACTTGGCACAGAGGCGTCGTCTCTTCGAATTTAGTCTGCTGGTAGGATCATTAGCTTCCCCAGGCGAGCCCGGGTACTGGCGGAGGGCGCGACGAGAACGCTGATCCATTGCCCCCCCTGATCCATTGGAAAAACCCTCCCCCAGCTGACTTTACCATCCAGACAGCTTGGCAAGAGGAATGGGAGACCAAGGAGGTCCCAAACAAACAGCTGGTGATAAACCCCAACCAACAGGTCCCGGGCACCAACCTCCCAAGGAGACAGTGGTCTACACTCAATCGCTTCAGGACTGGACATGGCCCCTGCTTGGCCAGCCTTCACAGATGGGGCAGTAGCCCTAGCCCACTGTGCGCATGTGGAGAGGAGCAAACAATGGAACACATCATAGAGGCTTGCCCGCTCCAAAGACTGGAAGGAGGATTACACACCCTCCATACAGCAAACCAGGAGGCAACTGCTTGGCTTAAGGACTTTGCATTCACTAAATAAATAAATGCTGTTGTTACACTGTAATTTCCCAGTTTTGGATCAATAAAGTCCATCCATCCATCCATTCATCCATATATCTTTTATATTTATCAAACTTTAACATGTGATTTCCTACAGTCATGTGAAAAAATTAGGACACCCCATTAAATATTCAGTTCTTTATTAAGAAATATTCACATATCTATATCTAACCTTGTTTTTGTTTTTATTTGCATTTTTTAATATGTATTTAAGCCATTTTAAATGGGAATGAATGTGGGGGTGTCCTAAAAAAGATGGAGGGGGGTCCTAATTTATTCACCACTATTTGTTTAGAATTACATTTTACAGAAAATTTGAAAAACATCTTTAATTCATGTTTAATTGTTTAATTGTATTACATGAATCTCCCAGTATTTTTTTACATTGATATTAAATATCCATATGTCCAAATATGTTTAAAAAACACACAGGCTTATACAGGGTGTCCTAATTTTTTCACATGACTATATAGCCTACACATCTTTGTATTCCACTTTCAAACACAGCCTACATTTGGGCCTGTAAAGCCTAATTGGGATACCTGTTTCAGACAAGAATACTTGTGTTATACGGGCAATGTACTAGTAATTTTAAAGGCACTTTTACCTGCAAGAATTCTATCTTACAGTTATGGTTGAAAAGGCAGCCCCTTGTGGTTGTGAAAATAAATTAAGTGAGATGGCAGAGGGAGAGATTTAATGTGTGAGAGTTTTGATTTCTTACTCTCCCCCAACCCTAACCTAGGGTTGGGCGATACAACGAATATATCCGATATAGCGATACATTCTACTATGTGCAATACACATTATGTGTTTATCGCCGATCTTGAGCATTTCTGTGGCAGTTTAAGGCTGCTTTACGACCCCCCTCCCCAGCCTCCTTGTGCCATGTTTCATTTCAGGATCATTGCCAGGTCTGTTTTTTTTTTTTTCCTGCAATTTTTTTCTTTTGAAACTGCTTGTTTTAAGCCTGTTTTCGTGGAGCAGAGACACTTGTTTTTTATGCACAATCTGGCAACACTAGCAGAGCGTGGGGAAAGGGGGAAAAAAGAAATGACACACACTGTAGATGAATTCATGCTGCATATCCTCTCTAGTCCACTTTGGTTCTTGTCCAATTTGGACAAGGCTGGCATGCACACGACTCAGTATATACTTCACTTTTTTTGTCTACCAGGACAAGCGATTGATGCATGCGCACAACTGTTATTTGTAGTTTCACCCCAGTGAAACAAACACACCAATTCGTTCACTGGCTATAAATGTGAGAGTCACACACATTTTTTTTTAGCAACAACAATGGCATCATTTCAAGGAAAAGGCAGAATTACCGCTTTTCAGTGCGCCTCTCCACTCAAGCTGCTGCTGCTGCAAAATGATTCATGTATGTTTATTCTCATCTTCCGCTTCCTCTTCGTCTTCTTCATCTACTTTGACTCTATATGATGTGTTGATAGTGCCACCTCGTGAATGGGACATTCAGCCTTTAGCATGCAGTCAACGCAGGCAAGCTGTGGGCAGGCTGTGGGCAGGCCGCGTGGTCAGAAAATTCAGATTGCACACAGTCATCCGCAGAATAGCTCTGTGGACACTAGCGGACTGGAGACAATGATGTAAATTTCGTCACATAAGCCTCGTGGTCACACGGACGTGGACAGCGGAGGTGCAGCATGAATCTAGCTATATTGGCTGCAGTGCAGCAGACTTGAATGAAGGGAGAAAAAAACACCAGCTACGTTCTCTGGCAGTGGTAAAAATTGAAAAAAAAAAATACAGCTTTGTGCAAAATTATATCGCACTACCACTAATGTTTTTCACTACTTGAGATGCCATCCACTATAATATGAAGAATGCATTAAAATCCATTCTCAACATCCCAGGTAGCCCCTACAATAAATAAATAAAGGAACCGGCTCTAAGGAAATGACTATATGGCTTCTTCATTTGGAAAATTTATCCCATAAAACAACAATGCAAAATGGAAGGCGATCACAACTGTGGTCACAAATTGTACTGCCAAAGACATGGCCCTTATTGTTAAAAACATGACCAAACAGAAAAAGTGGACTTTAATTTACATAATTTTAGAATATCTTCCTCTAAGCAAGTTAATGCACTGTGTGTTCATATATTCATATATTTATTCCATCCAGCTACAATGCTCTGCACTGTGTGTCTGTGTGTGTGTGTGTGTATATATATATTTTATAGTAATATGTACATATGTATATTAGCTGCTCTTGCTTGCTTGTTTTTTTTTCTTGCCTTCTGATTGTTGCTCTGAGTGTTGCTATCCCTGTGCTGTTGCAATCCTGGAATTTCCCCGTTGTGGGACTAATAAAGGCTTATCTTATCTTATCTTATCTTTTTATTGTGTTGAGTGCTTTTTTATTATGTTTTTTTAATTTTATTATATTTATATTTCATTATGCTTATTTTATTTTATTACAGGCCATAATAGGAAGGCCTACCATTATTTATTCTGATTTGTTGCAAATTTATGAATGAGGTTTTCTGACTCGTTCAGTAGAGTTTGCTAAATTTAACTTGATTCCCCCTCCCCTTTTTGTATGCAATTTAAAAAATGCAATACATGGATCTGTTTCTATTATCATGCCACTGTCATTTTATGCAAATATTTTACATATACAGTGGTTGGACAAGATCTCAAGATATTGTGAGATATATATATATATATATATATATATATATATATATATATATATATATATATATATATATATATATATATATATAGTGTATTGCGATAAAACACAAAATGTATTGCGATACATGTTAAAAGCCATATTGCCCAGCCCTGCTCTAACCCTTTCAACTTTGAATGGTTTTGGTAGAAAATCCTAACTATTAATGTCATCTTAAACTTATCAAAAAAGGACAAAAGGTTACAGCAGGAGCTGATCCCTGGATTTTGGGTGGAAATGAAATTTTTAGTGCCATCCTCTATACCCACATGCATCCTTATGTGTATTTCACTGCTTTTCATACACATGTCAAATATTTGATTGTATTCATAGGGCAAGGGCCTACAGTACAATGTCAGTAAGCAGACTTGTTGGAATTCCCCAAACCCATACTGCTACTACTGACTGGTAGTGAACTACAGATGATGATCTAAAAACAACTGAAGGAACTCACTCTACCTCACGGATTAAAACCAAATCTCTGGGCTTAGAGAAGTGGTAATATGTAAGAAAATATAGGAAAGGGTGAAAGTGATTTGAAATGTAAGGGAAGAAAACAGTGTCCTCAAGCTAAAAAGGTAATGGGTTAGTCCTGCAGGAATTAATTATTTATACACTGATGGCCCCCATGTGAATTGTGTAGTGCGTTATTTCTACCAACATTTCCAAATTATCTTTCTCTCCGCACTGCAGTGCCACATTCTGACTTATTGCCTTTCCCTTTTCAAGGATTCACCACAAAATATGATGAGATTGTCACTACATTTTTGGCAGAACAGGATTATAATTCCTTAAAACTGAATTGCTCATCAAGTAAACACACAGATAAGGCAGAAGTAGTGTGATGCATTTAGAAATGTGTTGTCAAGCTGAGATTTTGCTGTGTCACACGGCTGCAAGACTGGGGAAAAAGGATGTGCACTGCAAACATACAGTTACAGTGGTGTGAAAAAGTGTTTGCCCCCTTCCTGATTTCTCATGTTTTTGTATGTTTGTCACACTTGCATGTTTCAGCTCATCAAACAAATTTAAATATTAGAAAAAAGATTACACAAGTAAACGCAAAATGCAGTTTTTAAATGAAGATGTTTATTATTAAGGGTAAAAAAAATTCAAACCTACATGGTCCTGTGTGAAAAAGTGACCCCCCCCCTCCAGTTAAAACAAATTAACTGTGGTTTATCACATCTTTGGAAAGCTGAGTTCCATTTCTGTAGCCACACCCAGTCCTGATTACGGCCACACCTGTTCTCAATCAAGAAATCACTTAAATAGAACGTACCTGACAAAGTGAAGTAGACATCATGCTACGATCCAAAGAAATTCAGGAACAAATGAGAAACAAAGTAATTGAGATCTGTCGGTCTGGAAAAGGTTATAAAGCCATTTCTAAAGCTTTGGGACTCTAGTGAGCTACAGTGAGAGCCATTATCCACAAATGGCAAAAACGGAACAGTGGTGAACCTTCCCAGGAGTGGCTGGCCGACCAAAATTACCCCAAGACCCCATAACAACATCCAAAGAACTGCAGGCCTCACTTGCCTCAGTTAAGGTCAGTGTCCATGACTCCACCATAAGAAAGAGACAGGGCAAAAATGGCCTGCATGGCAGAGTTTCAAGACGAAAACCACTGCTGAGCAAAAAGACATGGAGGCTCGTCTTGGTTTTCCCAGAAAACATCTTGATGATTCCCCAAACGTTTGGGAAAATACTCTAGACTGACAAGACAAAAGTTGAACTTTTTGGAAGGTGTGTGTCCCATTACATCTGGCGTAAAAGTAACACAGCATTTCAGAAAAGGAACATCATACCAGCAGTAAAATATGGTGGTGGTAGTGTGATGGTCTGGGGCTGTTTTGCTTCTTCAGGACCTGGAAGATTTGTTGTGGTAAATGGAACCATGAATTCTGCTGTCTACCAAAAAATCCTGAAGTAGAATGTCCGGCTTGTGACCTCAAGCTGAAGCGCACTTGGGTTCTGCAGCAGTACAATGATCCAAAACACACCAGCAACTCCAGCTCTGAATGGCTTAAGAAAAACCTAATGAAGACTTTGGAGTAGCCTAGACAAAGTCCTGACCTGAATCCAATTGAGATGCTGTGGCATGACCTTAAAAAGGTGGTTCATGCTCGAAAACCCTCCAATGTGGCTGAATTACAACAATTCTACAAAGATGAGTGCATCAAAATTCCTCTACAGCGCAGTAAAAGACTCATTGCCAGTTATTGCAAATGTTTGATTGCAGTCGTTTCTGCTAAGGGTGGCCCATCCAGTTATTAGGTCTAGGGGGCAATCACTTTTTTCACACAGGGCCATATAGGTTTGTATTTTTTTTTTTCCCTTAATAACAAACACCTTCATTTAAAAACTGCATTTTGTGTTTACTCGTGTTATCTGTCTAATATTTAAATTTGTTTGATGACCTGAAACATTTAAGTGTGACAAACATGCAAAAAAATGAGAAATCAGGAAGGGGGCAAATACCTTTTCACACCACTGTATGTGTAATTTTGATTTAGAACAACAGAAGGGAGTGAAAGAATTAAACATTAATCCAGAAAGGGGAGGCGATCATCTTTCAAAGCAAGAACAAACAACATTTTTGCCTGTACACAGAGACTGTAGGATTTCACTCTGCGTAAGTAATCACATCTCCATTTGGATCACTGGGTATTACTCAAATGTGAGCGTGCCTTCAAACTGGCCCTTTTTATGAGCATGTGTGTTTATTAGAAGACAATAAGAGGTAATGCTTTACTGGGAGCAATGAGAGGAATGAAAAGGATCGAGGCGATAACAAGAGAAATGGTGCGCGCCAGGGAATAAAGAGAGCAAGACAACAGTGTAGAGGACGAGAGAAGTATTACTGAAGAAGAAATAATGTTTCAGATAAATACGTTTATATGCAGTTTTAAAAAATACATTTACACTGTGTACATAGAACTGGAGAGGGAAGAATCCAGGATGTGTGCGGTTATCTTTTGGAAAGTTTAAACAAAATATCTTCCATTGTTCCCTCATTTTTACATATACAAAAAAGCACACAGAAACAAAGTGTCACCTTTTTACAACTAAAGCCTGCCAACTGCACTAAAAATAAATCTTGGCAACCCTTCTAGTGAGGTATTAGGGTATTTTAAAGCCTCAGTCAAAATGAATGTATTCAGACCTGTAAGTTTAATTGTCATTGGGACATGAAAACTCCAAAGTTTATCGATTCTGTCCTAAAATAAGGTTAAACATTTTTAGGGGCCATTGCCCTGACTTGAAACAAAGGCAAAATTATGAGAAAAAAAATTATAAGGTGTGGCGATGTTAAAATAAGACACGGCGTCTGGAGTTTTAATGAAGTTTATTGATCAACTCATCGCCATCACGGAGCTCACCCCAGCTGCTGTATAAGCATGCTGGGGATCGCTCTCAGGCTCTCATGAGCAGTAGTCAGAAGCAGTCAGAAGAAGAACCGAGGGTGAACATATGAATTCAGCCACTTAAATACCCAGCAACGGACAATACATCAAAGGCATTTTATCATCAAAGGAAATGCATTCAGACATGTGACATTTGTACCACAATGCGAGCAGGAAGCATGAATGTTTGCATTTGCGTCATACATATCCACAGGATGCTGGTGCCTGAACTAAGCACAGGAAGGCTGCCTATTGATCTCAACACACACATCTCACTGTCCTGTTAATTGCTCTAGTCGCTGTGTTTGTCCGTGGCTGCTGTGGGGGGGTACCCCATAAAGGCAAAATATACAGACATATGGGGGGGGGGGGCGGAAGTTCACAGGCTGACCATGATGCAGTGGCCAAATTTGACCAAATGTGGTTTATTTTTCAACATAGTCTCCAATGTCAGTGTATCTGAAAGAAACAATGCAGTTAGTATCAGAAAAGGTTGAATTTAATGCATGACTAGTTTCATTGCTGTAGCATAACATCCTTTATAGTCAGCCTATGAACTTTTCAGCCCCATATAAGAAAAATTGCAATTTTATGAGGAAAAAATTCACGTATGTACAACAGCAATCACTGAAAATGAATGATAAAACAGGAAAGGTTTTAAAAATATTATATTTGAGAAATTTTGAGAAAAAAATAACAAAATTAAATTAAAAAAATTAAATTAAATCACCCTTATTGTCATTCAACCAATCATGTACAGCAGAACGAGATTGTACTTTACATATCTACAGTGTAAATCACACACACCCCAAGTGCAGAATCAGAGGGCACGCTGCCATGCAAGGCGCCGCCACAGAGTTCCCTCCTCCATTCCATTTATTGCTGAGCACCAAGCTGGACAGCAGGAAGTTCCACTTTTTATATGGTCTTCGGCATGACCCGGCCAGGATTTGAACCCCTGCCTCCTGGGTGTGGGGCAGATGCTCTACCAACTGAGCCACCACTCCGGTGGCTCAGTGGCTCAGTGGCTCAGTTGCTCCGGTGGCTCCAGTGGCTCAGTAGTCCGGTGGCTACTTTACTCTTTACAAGAGTAAAGTAACACATTCAAAAGAAAAAAAAAATATATTTTTGAAGAGAACAAACTCATTGGAAAGATAGGGGAAAATGCTGAATTTGAAGTTGAAAAAAAGACATGGATTTATGACACCAAGTCACAAATTCAAGAGAAAAGAAAATATAAATCCATGAGCAAAAAAAATCCTCAGTCTCAAAATTTTGGGGCAAAAGTTTTTTTCTGTCCTGTCCAGCAGCTTGGCAAGCAAAACAAATATCTGCTTGCCTTATTGTGCCAAACAGATTTACTTTTCCAAAAGGAGATCTGCTCATATTTGATATATGTTGTATATACAGTAAATAGAATTCATAGAGTCCTCTTGCTGTATAATAACTTTAATACTTTATTTAAATTGTTTTACTTATGGGTAGGGGGTCAGGGAGTGGGGTGGGGGAGAGAAAGAAAGATAAGCAAAGGGCCAGAAAAGCTAAGAAACAACTGCTGCTTCTGAGATGATCTCAGCACAAGCCTGATATCTGCACCTGAAAGAGAATGGATAGACGTGTGTGTGTGTGTGTGTGTGTTTTCCCACAAAACACAAAACAAAATGAGGGTTGGCAGTTATAGCAATGCCCACCCTGGGCCAGTGAACAAACAAGACAGCACCCTGTGGAAAAAGTTTTTAATTATAGGAAAAATGGACAAAGAAGAAAAATAACCTCAATAATAATCTCAAGAGTGACAAATTAGAAGCCTTTTTTTTAAAGAATGTTCTAAAATCATATATACAAAATTCCACAATTGAATGGGAAAAAAATAATTTACCAAAACATGCATATTTCAGAGAAGGTCACAAATAAATAACTAAAAAGCCCTGGATTTACTATAACAGTACAAAAAAAATGAATAAAATCTCAAGGTTATATGAAAAAAAAATCCAAGAAAAATTACAAAATTATGATAAAAAATAACACATTTACAAAAAGTTACAACAGTTATTTTTCTTTCTTCCTCTGGTGGGCAGCTCAGACAAGGAGGGAAAAAAGGCTGTTTCCCAGGCAACAACAGCATCAACTGTGTCTGGAGAAGCCTCAAAACCATTTCTGGGCACCAGAATATCTCCTCCCAGGCTACATGGGGTAGGGAGGGGGTGAACAACCTGAACCTGTTTTTTTTTTTTTTTTTTTTTAACAGGTTTGACCAACCGCCCTCTTCTCTGCCTGCCCACCAACCACTGCTGCCTCCACCTTCATCTAGTCCTGCTGTCCACGGCCCTCAGCCCACACCCGCTCATACATCCCCCGCTGTTTTTCCCCTCACAGCCCCAACACCCCCCTCCCAGCACACAGCCCCCCTGCCCCAGCCTGACTCTCACCAAGACCTAGGTAAAAGCTGAGCTGAAGAAGATCAAGGTGAGGAAGGCTGGAGGTCCAGACAGCATCAGCTCAAGGCTCCTCAAGTCCTGCACAGACCAGCTGTGCAGGATTGTGGAGCACATCTTCAGTCTGAGACTGAAGCTGGGGAGGGTACCACAGCTGTGGAAAACATCCTGCGTGGTACCCGTGCCAAAGACTCCGCAATCCAAGGACCTGAACAGCTACAGACCAGTGGCCCTCTCATCACACCTAATGAAGACCCTGGAGAGGCTGCTCCTCGCCCACCTCAGCCCCCTAGTGGGATCAGCGATGGATCCACTTCAGTTTGCCTACCAGCATAGCATTGGGGTGGAGGATGCAGTGATCTTCCTCCTACTGTGTGGGAGGAAGGAATGGTGTAGGACCTACACCATTCCCTGTCCCACCTGGAGAAGCCTGGGAGTACTGTGAGGATTATGTTCTTTGGTTTCTCCAGTGCTTTCAACACCATCCAACCAGTGATCCTGAGGGACAAGTTGCTGTGTGCAGGGGTGGACCAGCACCTGTCACTGTGGATCCCGGACTGATCCTGGACACACCACACTACAATCTACAGAAGTTCTGACAATTCTGCGATCATCAGCCTCATCTCTGATGGGGATGATGCGGAGTACAGAGGACTTATCCAGGACTTCTTGGACCGGTGCCTGCGGAACTGCTTCCAGGTCAACGCGAGGAGAACCAAGGAACTGGTGGTGGACTGCCACAGATGAGGACAACCTCTCACAGCACCAGTAAACATCCAAAGAACAGACAATGAGATGGTGACATCTTACAAGTACCTGGGTGTTCACCTGAGCAATAAACTGGACTGGTCATACGACACCAATGTGCTCTACAAGAAGGGGCAGCGCAGGTTGTACCTCCTGAGGTGACTCAGGTCTTTTGGAGTGCAATGGGCACTCCTGAAGACCTTCTACGATTCGGTGGTGGCATCAGCCATCACATTTGGAGTGGTCTGCTGGGGCAGTGGCATCACGGCAGCCGACAGGAAGAGACTGAACAGGCTGATCAAAAAAGCTAGCTCTGTTCTGGGGCGGTGCCACGACCCAATGGAGGAGATAGGAGAGAGGAGGAAGATGGCTAAGCTGTCATCTCTGCTGGAGTCCAAGTCCCACCCTGTGCGGGACACGCTGAACGCACTGAGGAGCTCATTTAGCGGCAGGCTGTGCCATCCTAGGTACACGACGGAGAGGTTCCACAGTTCCTTCCTACCTACAGCTGTCAGACTTTACAACCTAACATGGGCTGCCTGTAGAGGTTGCATTAAATGTACTAAACGTAACAACTTTGCACAACAGAGATCATCTCCTCCAGTACACAACTAAGACAATGACAATTATTATTGAGGGTGGCAACAACACTGTGACTCAATTAAGATAAGATAAACCTTTATTAGTCCCATGATGGGAAAATTCCAGGATTACAGCAGCTAAGGGATAGCAGCACTCAGAGCAATAGTCAACAAGATAATAAGAACTGGTTAGCCAAAGCAGTAAATGAATATACATATGTACACAGATATATACACAGCTATACATTGTAGCTTGATGGAATAAACAGCATTATTAATGTGAAATATACTGTCTGGGTACATATTTATATTCTTCCGGGTAATTTAACAAACTGTAATGCTGCAATGTTCCTGCACTGTGTATATAACTGTGTACATACAGTTGTGAAAAAATTAGGACACCCTGTATAAGCCTGTGTGTGTTTTTTTTAACATATTTGGACATATGGATATTTAATATCAATGTTAAAAATACTGGGAGATTCACATAATCTATAAATGCAAGAAATCTCTGTGTGTTTGTGTGTCGTCTGTCTGTCTGTTCCACGCATATCTCTTGAACCGTTTGTCAGACTGGTCTCAGATTTTAAATGTGGTTTCCTGAGGTAACGAGAGTGTGCATCCCCAAATATGGAGTCACTCAGTCAAAATATGTAATTTTTTATCAATAAAAGTTTAGCCACCGCTCTGTGTCTCCATGAGCTGGCTTTAACCCTTTAACTGCCAAATTCGCCGTGTGGCACCTGGGGCAGTGCAAGGCAACTCAAGGCCCCCCTAGTGGTCAAGAATGGTAAAAAATTTTTGTCAAAATAGTTCAGATTTCCAAGGCTATAACTTGAAAGTTACAAGAGATAATGGCTTACTGTCAATTAGAAAGATGTAGAATATGATCCAATTTCAGACAGGAATAAATTTACGCATCTAATTTGCATAATGTCGCGGCAGCTACATAAATTACATAACTCATTCAAAAGTGGACTTTGGACACATTTACATAAAGAATGGTCCCTTTTTTACACCGATTTGTCTACAGGGGTATGTTTTTATCTAATCTTCAAAGTGTATGAACCAGAAAATCAATAAAATGTCAAAAAAAACATATTTCTCTCTTACCTGTTACCGGGAGGGGGGCTCGCCCACCCACGTGACTGGTCCATTTTCATCCATCGTAGCCGATGTTTGTGTTTGCTCAGCCATTTACACGTGTACAAATTCTCAGTATAGCCGGGGGACGTCAATAAGTTGACACATGCAGTTGCTGCGCTGTGCCACTGGGGGCGCGTGACCCATCCATTTAATCTGGGCAGTTAAAGGGTTAAGAAGTGTGGGCGGGTTTTCAGATTGACTCTGTGTTGATAGGTCGTGATGCTGTGTGTTATCCAATCAGCATGGTCGTGATGCTGCGTATTGTCCAATCAGTCACCACAGTGTTCCCGGGACAAAACAAGGAAATGAAAGTTTGAAAGATAGAAAAAGATAATACTGAAGATTTAATGCTTTAAAAAATTATACTATAAAGTTGCTGTGACTGCATAGGTCTAAAGGATAATTCACCATATGTGGAGAATGAGGTGTACGAGCAGACTGGATGGAGCATTAGCGGGGACCAGGTCTGACAAATCAACACAGAACATGCCGGGAGAAGCAGTGGCCAGGCTTGGCTCAAAGGCACGCAAACTGATGGCGATAAAAAAAAGCTATTTTCAATAAAGTGAAAAAAAGATAATGCATGGAGTGTGCCTTTGCCCTGAGGCTGATTTATCATGGAAAATAGTTGAGCTCTGTGGTTAGAGCGATCAGCTGATTGGATCTATCGGTGTTCTGACGGCATATCTATCAGAACAGCTGACATACGTGCAGGACATACAGGAGAATTGAAGTGGTGTTTCTCTCTCTCTTCAGTGGTGTGGGCAATATAAAAAAAGAAAAGGAATAAGGCTCGAAAAACAACAACAGCAGTCCATGTACAGTAATGCTACCCGTAGTGCAAATAGTGACAAAAGATAGACTTAAGGTTTAATACTTAAAGAATTATACACAAAGTTGCTATGACTGCGTAGGTCTAATGGATAATTCGGCATGAAGAAGAGCAGGTGCGCCAAGGGGACGCAGCAGCTGAACCAGTGGATCGCAGTCCTTCGGAGGCACACGGGTAAAGCAGCAGCCAATGGTCTCAAATATTTGTAAACGTGTCCTGTTATAGTACTGCATGAGTTTATTGATGATACACAGAAGAAATTCAATATTACACTGAACTCCATCACTGAATAGTGATATAAACTAAAATAATTATTATGATGACTCAACAACTCCCATTCCCCAAAGTGCAAGATACACTATAATCTTGAATAAGTGATAAAAGATCACACAAATAAGTGATCTGACAAACAAATAAACAATGGATCTGAAACCAATATTGGATGTCCCATTCATTTTCAATAATTAGGTATTCTGTAATTAATATTCACATAATCAAATAAATCTTAGTGCCATTTACTCCCTTTTATATTTGTCAAAGTCTAACATGTGATTGCCTACATATAGGCTACACCTCTTTGTATTCCACTGTCAAACACAGCCTACATTTGGGCCTGGAAAGCCTGATTGGGATTCCTGTTTCAGACAGGAATACTTGCGTTCTACGGGCAATGCACTAGTACAACTAAACAGTTAAAAATGAATTGAAAACTTTTTTCAAATTTTCTGTAAAATGTAATTCTAAACAAATAGTGAAGAATACATTAAGACCCCCCCCCATCTTTTTTAGGACACCCCCACATTCATTCCAACTTACGATGGCTAAAATAAATTTTAAAAAATGCAAATAAAAACATAAATAAGGTTAGACAAAAAATACGTGAACATTTCTTAACCTCTTGCACTCCGTTGTACCGCGGACGGGCAAGTCTCTGCGTCCTAGAGCGCACGAGGGCGCACGAGAGCGCCCTCGTGTGCTCTAGGACGCATGATGGAGATTGTGATGTAGGTGGTGATGGCGTCCAAGCGCGCACTGAAAATAAAAGCTGCAGACACAGCCGCGAACAGATTAGTTCATCTGATTGACCTCTCATTCGACTAATAAGAGCCTTGAATTGGGTTTCTGAAACCTTGAAGAACCAATGACTGAAAACTTAGCAAGAAGGACCCGCCTACCAACGCAGCGAGCCAATTGAAGCACAGAAGTTCGCTGAGCTGTTTTGTCTAAAGCTGGGTGAAGAGAGACTGCTTCAGCAGCCACAGGCAGTGCTTTATTTATTTTTTTTTTAATTCCAGCAGAGTGTTTAGGATTCTCTTATATGGTCATCATAGACCGACGGAGGCCGACGACGAAGGTCGTAAATCATTCGCCAAAACCGCAATCATGGAATTATGTTTTGACCGGGTCGCGAGACAAGAACCACGAGCGGACCAGCGTCGCGTTTGTCTGACGATGAGGAAGAGAAGTTGGCCAGGACAATGTGGCTGTGAATAGGTAAGGTGTTAAAAGCCAAATTATTTTTTATCCCTGAAAATTGTAATCCAAAATGACTTTTGACCGATCGGTAAATTACAACTGTGCGGCGCACGATGTCCAAAGTGTGTGCGTCGCGGTACATGGTTTGTTCGCCGCCTCCAGACCGTGAAGCCCCCCCTAGTAGCGAGGGGGGGGAGCCGCGGTGACAGCGCTGCTGTGGCCACATCGCCACATCCGAGTGTAAACCGTCATGTAGCAATGGCCGATCTCCGTCCTCTGTAGCGAGGGGGGGGGTACACACGCACAGACACAGCCCTGAGTGTCACCTTTCATTAGAGCCCAAAATGAAGCTTCTACATTGAATCATTCAAAAGTTACAGACGTTTTTCCAAACTGTGCCATTTGGCACAATTTGACACAGTTCCAAAACGCCTGGGAACTACCTGAGAACAAAGCTGTGTAATATATTCATTTTTTGTGGTATTGTTACAAAATTTGGACCTCAACTGGTTAACACTTGGTTCTACATTTCTGTTGCATTTTCCAGCCCAGATCTGAAGCTGTGTGTTATCTGCAAGCATTTGTATCCAAAAAAACACCCAGGCCAAATTTATTTTCTTCAAGTTCAGTATGTTTAGATGACTGTAACTCAGTGGCCGGAGCACTTAGAGAGATTATGACTGTTTTGCCAAAAAATTCAAAGTGTTTTGTTTTAAATGAGACCAACCCCATGAAGATGCTGCAAAGGGTTGAAGAACAGCTTTCGATTTACTTTGGGCACATTATTTTTTGGTGTTTTTAGGAAAATTGACTGGAGTGCAAGGGGTTAATAAAGAACTAAATATCTAAAGGGGTGCCCTAATTTTTTTGACATGTATGTACATTTATTTACTGCTTTGGCTAACCAGTTCTTATCTTCTTATCTTATTTACTATTGCTCTGAGTGCTGCTATCTCCTTGCTGCTGCAATCCTGGAATTTCCCCATTGTGAGACTAATAAAGGGTTATCTTATTTTATCTTTATAGCCCATTCCTGTGTATGTCATTAATTCAAAGTGTTATTTTCCCAAAATATGTTATATGTCTACACATGAATACAGTTACTCAACAGCTTCATCTGAATCCATGATCAACATGATCAGCGTCTCAATTTTTTCCCACTAAAGAAACAAACAAAAGACATAACTAATGTTAAAGAGGAGCTTGACTTAAAAGTCCTCCAACTACATAGAAGTCTGTCATGTATTCCCTGTGTCAAAGCCACTTGAATCCAAGGATAGAGGTGGGTGAGGGATGGTGGAAGGAACTAAAAGCATCATTCCTACCCCAGAGCCCCAAGTGTGCATCCCGTCCTGCATTTTTGTCACTGCCATCTGTGTTAACGTTTACCTACTTCTTTGAGAGTCAGTTCCAGTTTTGCTGTTAACTCCATTTATGCATTAAATACATGTTTTTTATTGAGTACAGGGTACTGGTGGGTTAGATACTAAATTAAAATTACGGAAAAGATTATAGATATAAAAAAGGATTCGGTGTACTTTACACAGAGTGCAACTGTGACACTCTGCTCTGTCACCTGATGTCATTATTTTCACAACCACTAGAGGTCACTTTATGCCAAAAAGTACATGTATTCTGGCTTGTTAAAAGAATGACCATACAGTCATGTGAAAAAATTAGGACACCCTGTATAAGCCTAAACAAATAGTGAGGAATAAATTAGGACATCCCCATCTTTTTTAGGACACCACATTCATTCCCACTTAAAATGGCTAAAATAAATGTTAAAAAATACAAATAAAAACGAAAACAAGGTTAGCCATAGATATGTGAACATTTCTTAATAAAGAACTGAATATTTAATGGTATGTCCTAATTTTGTCACATGACTGTGTACAGAAGGCCATTTTCTGTTAAAGGACAGTCATGTTAAAATGCAAGCAATTCTCATATATTTCTGATCTCATATCACATTGGTGACCATGCAAAATGTTAAGATGCACCTGTATTCATATCAGCACTCATACACTGTGCAGCCAGAGATTACACTGCACATCTTACAATATATTTTATTTTGCAGACTGTGAAATATCAGAAAGGCAAAAACCAGTTGTTTCAGCTTTTTCTCTGCCAATTCCTAGACCCACTGAACAGAACAACTGCTGAAGTAGAAAATAAACGATGAAGGTAAACATTAAATTACACTAAACAAAAAAAAAAAATGTGTGGCTAGTTTGATACGATTCATTAAATCATCACTGTAAACAATTGATACAAAATTGGACATAAGAAAGACTATTCATCTGTTGCTCTTTCAAAATTATTTTTAATAATGCACTCTAGGGCTGCTCAAAAAGAAAGCAGACATGTTGTAATGGTCAAATTGACGCTGGAGGGGGGTAACTCACCATCATCAGGGTGAGTCACGATGAGCCATCCAAGTGGGAATAACAGTGTGCTTTTTCACAAAGTTACTCCTTAAAGACTCTCATTCTGCATTGTTCTGATTGATTTGACACATGAAGAATGAACAGCAGCATTTCAAGTTCACTTCCTGCATGTGTTCATATGATTCTGACTAATCGTATGGCGAAAACACAGCAATTTTCTGAGAGATGGTTCTCGAAAGTTGATGGGTAAAATTGTGCTGGAACCTTAATGCCAGAGAAAACTGTAACAAAAAAACAAGTTGATTAAAAGTGACAAAAGTATAATGATCCTTAAATGATAGATGACTCTTCATGAATAATTTATATGAAACAAAACACAGCAGCATGTTTAGTTTTTGCTATCTTATACACATTTTGGAATCAAATTCTGTTCTGTTTAGCCTGTTTCAGCAGCATGTCTCCAAAATGTTTGTCCAGAGTATATAATATTTGTTCAGGGATTACTAACCACCCTCTGGAATATTCTTTCAGACATATAATAACTAGATCATGTTCAGATTCACTAACAGGACTTCATTTGTCTTTCAAATATCTTAAACAAAAAGTCCTAACTGCTACCCTCAAATATGAGTCCCAAAGTACTGGAGAATACTAAATCGTAAACTGGACTAGAATTTAAACAGTATGCCTTGTATCATTGTGTGGTTAAGATGTACAACCTCATTTGAGAAATGTGTTACAATACCTGGGTTGGGCCAGAAACTTGATTTGATGGATATCATTAAGTTTGTATACACTAGAACACATGCAAACTGCAAAGCATGCACAAAAAAAAATAAAACAAAACCCAAAAAACAAAAACACAAAACAAAAACTGATAACTAAGCTTGCTAAATGAGGATGCTCACTTTAAATGATCAAAAAAGCATGTGGTATGGACTTTGCACCCTCGCTTTAATGAAAATGTAAAGTGGGGCATTTTTACTGCTGCCCACAAAATACTGGGGAAGACAATGCAAATACAGTCATTACACACATGCAAAACCTTTTTATCAAGGCGGCAAGTGATTGTAGTCACTGAATTTAATACCTCACACCAATATCTCATGAAGTTGTGAATTCTGAGGAATGTTCACGAACATTGCGCTTTTTGGGTTTCATCAGGGCTCATGAAATGTTGCCAAAACAGTTTGCCAACAGTTTTGACCAAAAAAACCAAAACAACATTTTTTGTGCAATTGCATTTTTCCACAAACAGCTGCAAAACAGTTGTAAGCTTGTTGTTGTAATACATTTGTAAACAGTTGTAACGTGTGTCGTTGAAGTTCTTTTTGGTTTGCCTAGTAATGAACACTAGCAACTGTTTAAGACCCTTTACAACAAAACTGCTGGCAACATAAAAACTCTTTTACAAACTCTGATGAAACGCAAAAAGTGCAGCCTTCGTGAACATTCTTCAGCATTTGTCACTCTGTGAGACACTAGCTTGATTTTTGCCAAAAAAAAAGTTAGAATCCAAAAATCGCTAGAATCCAGAAATCGCCGTGTTCATCAGCATTTGCTGCTCAGTGAGATATTACCCTTACAGAAGCAGGTGAAGTCTGCTTTGCACACAGTGCTCCTCTTAATCTGGTAATGAGCAATGCATGGTAGGAAACCTCTGGTTTAATTTAATTGGAACTACTACAAGAAAAATACAAACTTAAAAAATAAACTTTGCTAAATGCTAAAACCAACATGATATAACATATCACTTTGTCATGGATTTTCATGTCAAGTCTCTTCATGTTCTGTGTCACAGGTTTTGACACAGCAAATTGTTTGTCACAGAGTAGCACACCCTTTTTTAGTAGAATTAGCAGCAGAGGAACTCTTGCAGGAACAGTGTTTTTCAGGTGCCTTTCATCATGTCTCATTTCCAGTGTTGGGAGTTACCTTGTTACTTTGTAACGCGTTACTGTAACACCACTACTTTTGCAGTAACGTGCTGTGTAACAAAATTACTGTTTAAAAATTCAGTAATGCGTTTCATATGGATAGATATTTTTTGCGCAAATAAATACAAACTGACCCTACTGTAGCTGAGATAAGCCATCAGTCGACGTGACCTGTTGCAAAGAGCCTGGGTCTTTACTACTGAGCAGAGGAAAAGATGAAGCTACTGTACTTTGTTTTTGTGGAAACAGATTATTTTTCCTTTGTCGTGGTTAAGGACAAAAGCATATTGGTGGGTTGCAAACTAAAGTGCCGGCTGAGATTCACTGCAATCTTCAGATGTGCTTGAAAACAGCAACAAAGCTCCGACAAAGCTAGTGCTATGCTATCTCCGCGTTAGTAGATTTATGCTATCTGAACAGCCATGGCTGGATGTAAAGTGGAAATACTCTTATCTGAACACTCACAGCTAGATTTCAAGCACAAGTATGCATCTGGACAGTCTGTGACCCAAACCCTGGACTGTGATCCATGGAAATTAAAATGCATTTATGTGCTACCTGGATAAAGATTATTCAAAAATGGATTTTGCACTCCAGAAGGAATTTGAGGGACTGGATCATGTCTCTGTCACAGCAGACATTTGTGACGGACTGTGGATAATGGACATTTTCTTTGGATCATTGCACATCAGATTAAATCCATATCAAAGGTAAAATAAACATGGACAGCTTTATGCAGTTTTGCTAACTCTCACTCTTTTGGAGTAAGTCTTACTCTTTTTCCCTCTCCCTCACTCGACAAACCTTATTTCTCACTCCAAAATGAAGAAATTACTGGCAATTTTGTGTTGATTTTCTTCAGATTTTTCCCACAGTAAGAACTCTCAAGGTAGGATAAAGCAAACTGAACATGTTCTAAAAGCTCTGTCTGAAACAGTCTGTTTTCAGCCTGACATTAATAAGCCATCCAACCATCCATCCATTTTCTACTGCTTTTCCGGAGGTCTAGGTTGCGGAGGCAGCAGCTCAAGCAGAGAAGCCCAAACTTCCCTCTCCCCAGCCACCTGCTCCAGCTCTTCAGAGAGGATACCAAGACGATCCCAGGCCAGCTGGGAGACAGAGTCTCTCCAGCAAGTCCTGGGTCTGCCCCGGGGTCTCCCTTCCCAGTTGGACGTGCCCGAAACACCTCAAGTGGGAGGCATCCAGATCAGATGCCCAAACCACCTCAATTGGCTCCTTTTGATATGGAGGAGCAGCAGTTCTACTTTGAGCCTCTCTTGGATGACTGAGCTCCGCACCCTATCTCTAAGGGTGAGTCCAGCAATCCTACGGAGAAAGCTCATTTCAGTCACTTGTATTCGTGATCTCATTTTTTTGGTAATTACCCAAAGCTCATGACCATAGGTGAGGGTAGGAATGTAGACTGACCAGTAAATCGACAGCTTAGCTTTAGAGCTCAGCTCCCTCTTCGCCACAACAGACCGGTACAACATCCGCATCACTGCAGAGGCTGTTCCAATCCATCTGTCAAAAATAAGCCCATACTGTAATCCATTAATTAAATTATCTTGCTATGTCTGCAAGATGATTTAAGAATGCATTTAAAAGTAATGTGAAAGTTACTTTTCCAAGTAACTAATTACTTTAATCATGCAGTAATTGGTATAGTAACTCAATTACTTTTAAAAAGAAGTAACTAGTAACTGTAATTAGTTACTATTTATGTTTCTATTTTTTTAGTAGTTTGCCCAACACTGCTCGTTTCCACTGAGGCAAAGAGCTGTTTGATGATGCAAACACGTAAGAACGACAGTATGTTGAAACAATGCAGTTGGCAAAAAACCTTGGCCAGATTGAATAAATGGTGTTGTGCCTAGGTCTGTTATTTGAGCATGTTATGTACTGTGTTTGTAATAATCTAGTTTAAAAAATGGTAAAGAATCCTTAAAAACATTTCATGATCCAGGTCATTTGTGTTCTATCAAATTTTCATGTAAATCCATACATATCTTTTTTAACTAGAAAAGCACTCAGAGAGCGCAGACCTCCGCCAAGCACCACAGTTCCCCCCATACAGTGTTTGTGTGTATGTTTTCTGATTCCTTGACCATGAAAACATATGACTAGCAATTGGATTCACAATGATAGGATTAGTGGTTCAGTAGTTATTGACGAAAATGGCATTTTCCGTAATGGCGGTTTAGCGCCACAGTTCCCCCCTTACAGTGTTTGTGTGTACATTTTCAGATTCCTTGACCATGAAAACATATGACAAGCAATTGGATTGACAATGATAGGATTAGTGGTTTAGTAGTTATTGACGAAAATGGCATTTTGCGTAATGGCGGTTTTCTTGTGGACGGTGATCCGGATCACCACCAAAATCTAATCATCTGTAGGATACCCCATTTCTGACAATCTGTGAAAATTTCATGAAAATCCGTCTATAACTTTTTGAGTTATCTTGCTAACAAACAGACAGACAGACAGACAAACAAACAGACAAACCAACGCCGATGAAAACATAACCTCCTTAGCGGAGGTTATAAGATGTAGTAAAAAAGACTATTACAGTAAAGAACTGGAGAAAAACAGAGACAATATTAAAAATACATGGACAATACTTAACAATATTCTTGGAAATAAAAACAGAAATACAAGCTACCCAACCGATTTTTCAAAAAATAATAAAACGACTCAGAGTGTGAATGGAGCTTCCCCTGCAGATGAATTTAATAACTTTTTTGTTAACATTGGTCCTAATTTGGCTCGAGAAATACCCATTACTGTGCCTACAGGTGATACAATAAGCAAAAACACTGCTATAAAAGACTCCATTTTCATAAAGAACACAGACAAGAGAGAGGTCATTGAAATTGTTAAATCGTTTAAAAGTAAAACATCTACGGACTGTGATGGTATTGACATGCTCTTAGTCAGAACTATTATTGAATGCTTAGTGAAACCACTGGCATATATCTGTAACCTGTCTCTCCAAACAGGTATATTTCCCAATGCAATGAAAATAGCTAAAGTAATTCCGATATACAAAACGGGTGACAGAGGGGAATTCTCAAACTATAGACCAATTTCACTTTTGCAGCAATTTTCCAAGATACTTGAAAAAATATTCTATGAGAGAATTGATAACTTCATACTGAAGAATAATTTATTGTGTGAGCAGCAATATGGGTTCAGACACAAGAGGACAACTGCATTTGCTCTAATGGAATTTATAGAAAAAATATCAACTGCTTATTTTCAACTGCTGTTGAAAATAAAGAGTATTCAGTTGGGGGTATTCCTGGATCTTAAAAAAGCATTTGATACAGTGGATCATAATTTATTATTAAAGAAACTACAAAATTGTGGTATTAGTGGGGTAGCACTGTCCTGGTTATGAAGTTACTTAAAGAATAGATATCAGTATGTATGTGTTGGTAACAAAAACTCACAGTTACTGAAGGTTACTTGTGGAGTCCCACAGGGTTCAGTTTTGGGGCCATTGTTATTCAATATGTATATAAATGATACATGTAAAGTTTTGGAAAAAATGGATTTAATATTGTTCACCGATGACACTAATTTATTATGCAGTGGAAGCAATTTGGAACAACTTTTGGATAGACTCGGAAAGGAATTAGGAAAGCTTAAACTGTGGTTTGATTCAAACAAATTAACGCTCAATTTAAGTAAGACAAAATTTATAGTTTTTAACAACCATCACAACAACTTAGTATCTAAACTCAGTGTAAATGGTGTAGAGATTGAAATGGTATCCAAAACTAAATTTCTTGGACTAATAATTGATAATAAACTGTGTTGGAAGTCATATATTAATTATATTAAAGGTAAAATATCCAAATCAATTGCAATACTACACAGAGTGAAATATTTGCTGAATCAACCCACACTATATACCTTGTATCATTCATTAATACTCCCATACATGAAATATTGTACTGAAGTATGGGGAAATACATATAAAACAAACGTATATCCAGTCTTTATGCTTCAGAAGAGAGCTATTAGAATAATAAACAAAGCTGCTTACAGGGAACCAACAAACCCACTTTTTCTTAAATTAAAAGCTCTCAAGTTGAAAGATCTGGTTGACTTTAAAACTGCAGTAATAATGTTTAAAGTGAAGAATCTATCACTGCCCGCAAATATCCAAAAGTTGTTCCAAATAAGGGAGAAACAATATCATTTCAGAGGAACATATATATTTCAAAAACCTTCAGTGAGAACTACCACCAAGCAACACTGTGTCTCAGTGCAAGGAGTCAGATTATGAAACGATTTTGGACCTGAATTAAAATCATGTACAACGCTTGGACAATTTAAACAAAAACTAAAGGAAGAAATACTCCAAACATATATACAAGATGACATGTAAAACTAGAAAAGCACTCATAGAGCGCATACCTCCGCCAAGGCTCCTTCCGTTTGTCATGGATCACCTCCAAAATGTAATGGGCTTGTGTGTAGGCCTATCGCCACTTGTGGTGAAAATTGCATCCAAGTCTGTCCATTAGTTTTGGAGTTTTGTGGCTGACAGACTGTGAGAAGAGCCTTGGCTGAGGTATGCATTCCCAGATCATTCCCAAAATGTAATGGGTTCCTCTCTAGGCCAAGAACCACCTCTGGTGAAAATGTCATCCAAATCCATCCAGTAGTTTTTGTGTAATCCTGCTGCACAAATACAAACAAAGCCCTTGGCGGAGGTATGCACTCTCAGATCATCACCAAAATGTAATCATCTGTTCCCTGTGCCATTACACACCTTTCCTGAAAATTTCATCAAAATCCGTTCATAACTTTTTGAGTTATGTTGGTAAAAGACAGACAGACAGACAGACAAATGCCAGTAAAAGCATTACCTCCTTGGCGGAGGTAATAAACTCAAGTGTTGCTGTTGTGTCCATCTCCTCCATCTCCAAACTCCCAGGCTGCGAGCGTTACAATTCATCGCACAATCGCGTACAACCCACAGGCCAATGGGTTATGCGAGCGTTTTCATAGATCACTGAAAGCAGCACTCAGGGGTTCACTGACGGATGCAAATTGGGTAGACAGGTTGCCGTGGGTTTTATTGGGGTTGCGCTCCGCACCAAAAGAGGATTTGGAAGCTTCCCCGGCAGAGAACTTGTTTTTGCGCAGCCCCTATGGCTGTCCGGGGAATTTCTGCCAAATAATCCCGCGCCGGACAGCAGCCCGTCTCAGCTTTTGCAGCGTAGCGCAAACACAGGCACACTGCCGGGCCCGGCCCACCACTGTTTTCCGTGTGCTTTTGTGCCTAAAACTTTGAAGAACGCGGAGTTCGTGTTCGTCAGACACGACGACCAGCGCCCTCCATTGCACCTGCATACATGTTGAAAATGGCCCTATCTCACAATGTTAAAGAATCCTTTAAAAAATTCCTGGATCCAGACAGTGATCCGGATCATCCACAAAATGTAATCAGTTCTTCCTTGTACCATTTCCAACAACGCCTGAAAGTTTCATCGAAATCCGTCCAAAACTTTTTGAGTTATCTTGCTAACCAACAGACAGACAAACAGACAGACAAACGCCGGCAAAAACATAACCTCCTGGCCTGCGGCCTGGCGGAGGTAATAATTCAACTAATGGACATAGTACAGTATATCGCATCTAACACCTAAGCACAAAATTTAAGTTAATCAGACAACCACTTTGTTAACGACAGCAGTCTAAGTAGAGTTGCCCAGTACTCCTCTCCCCATCCATCCATCCATCCATTCATCTTCTATGGGGGGGTCCAGGCCACGGTGCTAGTAGTCCAAGCAGAGTAGCCCAGACTGCCGCCCAGTTCTTATATCACCATGTTCCCCATAAACCCTCCTGCAGGTGGTGAGCCCATTGAAGGGTGGACCCATGTGGCTCCTTTGGGTACCCTTGTTGTAACTTTTCCTATAGGGATCTACTTAACTGCTCTTAGTCTGGCCCTTCTCCCAGGACCACTTCATCTTGGGCGACCCTACCGACAGCACGTTGCTCCCAACAGCACAGCTCCTGGGATCACTGGGGCATGCAAACCTCTCCATCATAATAACCCCTAACCACAGAGGGGTGTATAAAATATGTCAGGAAAAAAAAGTCACAAATTTACTAGAAAAAAGTTCAACATTTATCTATAGAGTTGTTAATTTGGGTGGAAAAAGGATAACAAATTTATCACAAAAAGTGGCACATTAAAAAGTAAAAAAGTACTAAATCGATTTTCAAAAAAGTCACAAATTTGCTAGAAAAACAAAATATGAAAAATATGAAAAATATTGCAAATTCAAGAAAAAATGTTACAACTTTACAAAAATTGGAGAAGAAGTGGGAAATTTATTTGAAAAAAAAACCTTTAAATTTACACAAGAGTAGTAAATTTATGAAAAAAGCCCCTAAAGTATAAGAAGAGTCAACGGTTAAAGAGAAAATCATGGCAAACTTTTTTTTTTTCCACAACTCAAGTTACTAGTCTAGTAAATACTTTCTTACTCAAGTAATCTTTTTGGTTTCACCTTTAATTACTTATACTAAAGCAATCATCAGAAGATAGTACCATTTGTCATGTACGCTGCATTTTGCGCAGTGCACAAATGAATTGATACAAGCCCAATATGCAGGTGAAGTGAACGTGTTTATTAACAATGGGAAAAGTAACACAAAATGTTCAATGAATAAGTCCAACATGAGAAGTGAACAGATGAGCGGCTACTAACTCGGTTGGTTGGAGGAGGATGAGCCCCACGCGCTCCCAGACTGGACTGGAGTGGAGAGGAAGGGCAATTTATCATAATAAGGAGGAAGACTTACATGCAGGGTTGGAGCAAACTGGCTCTGGAAACAACAACACCATACATAGTCCAAAGGAAGAGAAAAACCAACAACGAGGAACCTGAACATCAGTGTAGACTTCGAGTTGACTTGGTTGACTAACGCTGCCACACTGAGTGCTCACACTGTCACCCATAAGTACACCATGTACTTAATGAGTGACAAGTGGATGCAGGTGTGTGACGGCAGTCGGTGCATGAGTGAGTGAATGAGGATGTGAGTAGGAATGAATGTGTGTGTGTGTGTGTGTGTGTGTGTGTGTGTGTGTAAACACCAAAGGTCATGGTAAAACAGCTGGTGAGTGCCTGGCAGAGAGAGAGGAGGCGGCGTGGCTGTAGACTGGCAGGTAGCCCAGGCTCAGAGGCTCAAATAACCTGCCAGCTGGGAATAATTAACAACTCTCAGGGAACTACAGCCACAAGTCATGGAACGGGGCTGAGACATCAACCCTGTTCATGACACCATTTATGTTGGTCTTTTATCAGAACTGACGTTTGACAAATGAAGGTAAAACCTTTCTAAATTACAGTGTGCTTTATAAAAAGGCAATAAAAGCATATAAAAAAAACTGGTCAGTGGCCAGCATTAATAATTGAGTTTTTGTCTTAAATTTGCATCTCTTTTCTTGTAAACAGTTTGGTTTTTCTTGTAAGTTTGCTCTTTTTTCACTTGAAAATTTATTGACTGTGATATATGCTTTCCCCCATCATTCTCAAGGCTTTTTTTTGCACCTTTGTTCTTGCAAACTTATTCCCTGGAGCTCTTTGGGGAAACCTATGCATTCCCTGCTGAGAAGCATACCCCACCCCCCCTTCCCACATGCTCTGGCTTTGCCTCAGGGTGTCTTTCAATTTGGACACCCCAAGGCTTTCATTAAATATCTTGTCTTTGTAGTGTATTCATAAAAAGCAAAAATGGTGTTTATATATTAATTGTAAGTTTTCCAGTCTTTAAGGAGAGAAGTTGTCAGTATATTTGTTCATTCATGCAAACTGCTGTGGAAATAACTATAGCATTTATCTTTCTTCAAATCTAGCACAGTGTCAATATTTAGCCATTCTGGCTGCTTTACCCATCAACTGCAGTGGTGCTTGAAAGTCTGTAAACTCCTTCGAATTTTTTTAAATTTCTGTTTAAATATGACCTGAAATATCATCAGATTGTCACACAAGTCCTAAAAGTACACAAAGAGAACCCAGTTAAATAAATAAGACAAAAGGTTTTGTTTTTACATTTATTTACTGAGGAAAATGATCCAATATTACAGGGGTGTCCAATCGTGTGCCATGGAGGGCCAAGACCCTGCAGGCTTTACCTCCAACCAGTGTATTCAATGGCAGATTTCACTGAATTTCTTCCCACGGATTCCTGATAAGTGAAAACACCTGGTGAAGAGACTGGGTAGAAGAGAAAACCTGCAGGGTCTTGGCCCTCCATGGCACATGATTGGACACTCCTGCAATATTACATATCTGTGAGAGGCAAAAGTTTGTGAACCTTGAGGATGAGCAGGTAATTTGAAGGTGAAATTAGAGTCAGGTGTTTTCAATCAATGGGGTGACAATCAGGTGTGAGTGGACACCCTGTTTTATTTAAAGATCTATCAAAGTGTCAACATATGTTTGTGGAAGTGTATTGTGGCACGAACAAAGGAGATTTCTGAGCACCTCAGAAAAAGGGTTGTTGATGCTCATCAGGCTGGAAAAGGTTACAAAATCATCTCTAAAGAGCTTGGACTCCACCAATCCACAGTAACACAGAATGCACACAAACGAAGGAAATTTAAGATCATTGTAACCCTCCCCAGGAGTGATCGACCAACTAAGATCACTCAAAAAGAAAGGAGTGTAATAGTTGGTGAGGTCACAAAAGACCCCAAGGTAACTTCTAAGCAACTGAAGGCCTCTCTTGCATTGGCTAATGTTAATGTTCATGGGTTCACCATCAGGACAATACAGAACAACAATGGTGTGCCTGACAGGGTTGCAAGGAGAAAGCCACTGCTCTCTAAAAAGAACATTGCAGGTCATTTGAAGTTCGCGAAAGATCACGTGGACAAGCCTGAAGGCTACTGGAAAAATGTCTTGTGGACGGCTGAGACCAAAATAGAACTTTTTGGTTTTCATGAAAAGTGTGAAGTTTGGGGAAAGGAATTCCAGCATAAGAACCTTATCCCATCTATGAAACATGGTGGTTGTGGTATCATGATTAGGGGCTGTTTTTTGCATCTGGGCTAGGGTGGCTTGCCATCATTGATGGAACAATGAATTATGAATTATACCAGCAAATACTAAAGGAAAATGTCAGGACATCTGTCCAGGAATTGAATCTCAAGAAAAAGTGGGTCATGCAGCAAGACAATAATCCTAAACACACAACTCTTTCTATCAAAGAATGGTTAAAGAAGAATAAAGTTGATATTTTGGAATGGCCAAGTCAAAGTCCTGACCTTAATCCAACTGAAATGCTGTGGAAGGACGGACCTGAAGAGAGCAGTTCATGTGAGGAAACCTACCAACTTCCCAGAGTTGAAGCTGTTCTGTTTGTCGGAATGGGCTAAAATTCCTTCGAGCCGATATGCAGGATTTATCACTAGTTACCAATGTTTAGTTGTCATTATTGCTACAAAGGGGGTCACACCAGACACTTAAATTAAAGGTTCACAGACTTCTGCCACTCACAGACACTGTGTGATATTGGATCATTTTCCTCAATAAATAAATGAAAAAGTAAAAATGTTTTGTCTCATTTATTTAACTGGGTTCTCTTTGTCTACTTTTAGGACTTGTGTGAAAATCTGATGATGTTTTAAGTCATATTTATGCAGAAATGTAGAAAATTCTAAAGGGTTCGCAAACTTTTTATGCGATCCGTGACAAGTTGTACTCATACTGTTATTATATGCTACAGAAGCCTCTGTACACATGTGTGCCTAATGATTGTGATTATTAGGCCTGAGCAAGTAAGGCAGTGTGATGTTTTATTGTTATTACAGAAAATAAATTGGCAATGTGGGAGCTTTAACATTGCAAAAAAGTCATTAAATTTTGCTGACATGGCAAGACTAATGAAAAGTTACGGGTTTTAAGGATTTCACAAAAATCTGTTGCAAAATAGCTCTCTAGCACCGCCTAAAGTACAGCATTGTCCACCAGTTTCACAGACAAGTATGAAATTTGGTATACATGTAGAGCTCACCAAGGTGAGCAAAAAAGCCATTGCTTAAACCCAACAGGAAGTTGGCCATCTTAGATTGAATGGCAAATTCTGGTGATTTGCACATGTTGCATTTGATCAAACTTGTCTTGGTGTTTCTATTATTAACTTGCTTTTGTCTTTATTTCCATCTCTGACATCATTGGCTGTGGAGGATAAGAGTCAGCCTATAAAAGTAGAGAGGGTGGGTAGTCTTGAAAGGCACATTTTCATCCACCAGCATCCACCACTAGCAAACTTTCCATTTTTCTTGTCACAAGTTTTGTTATTCTAAGTTGATTTGTGGGATAATGGAGTCTTTTTTTTTTTTTTTGCTTTATTTTATTAGATTCTTTGACTAGGTTAGGGAAGAAGGCAGAATCCCATGATCTATTGCTGAGTTGGTTCTTTGGCCTTCACCGTATTTTTGTTTGTCTCTCTTCTCCAATCAACCTTTTGTGTTCTAAGTAGGGCTGCATCTACAGTTATTTTTGTGAGTGATTAATCTGTTGATTATTTTTAATTAGTTGATTAATTTTAAAAAATGCCCATCACAATATCCCAGCACTCAAGGTGACCTCATCAGATGCCATCAGATGTTTATCAACAAATAGTACAAAACCAAAAATTATTCAACTTATAAAGAAAAATCAAGAAAATTGGGAAATGTTCCTATTTGAAATGGGAGACGGACAATTAGTTGATTATCAAATTAGTTTTCTGTTGATCAAGTTATTGATTAATTGACTAATCAGTGCAGCACAAGTTGTAAGTAATCAACTGTTTGTCCAATAAAACATTCTCATTCCAGTATTTTTTTCCTCACATGCTTGGTCCCTCTGAGCCACTGAGGGACTAGAACATCCTACATATAACAGCATATGAGAGACGTGGCCTGAAACATATTACATTTACAGTTGCCAGTATTGTAAAAATGAAAACATGATCCTACTTGATAATAGTTGATATTTTTCAGCAATCTTTTCTTATCTTGTTGATCTTTTAAAAGATTAAAAAAAAAAGTAAATCATGCAAGAGTAAATTATTTAACACCCAGTGCTTCTCTGGGATCTGATCTAATGAAAGGATGCCGCACCACTTCTTGTACAACTGCTCACCCTCTTCAGTGTAGCACAGCTCCGCTGCCATAAGACCTAATGCTTCTGACAAGACTGGGAAACTTATTCATGTGTAAAGTACAAAGAAATGCCTAGCTGTCACTAGCATCCCATTATCCATCATCAGCAGCAGCACTACCAACCTCAATCTCTGCCATGAAGTGTGTGTGTGAGATTTGGGCTAATGGATGGCACGAAAGACACAGCACCTGTCTGAGAACATCGGGATCAGCTTCACCTTCATGAGGGGCCATGAGGATTATGACTGTGTTTAATGGGTGCTTCCTTTATAGAGGGAGTGTAAAGGTAAAACATTATATTGTAGTGCGCATATGTGGGTTCCATATGCTTCACATGTGTATCACTGTATGCTTATTGTGTGCTTCACGTCTCAGAGGAACAAAAGGTCTGAACCTCCGAGGGGTAACAGGAGGATGTGAAGTCTGGCCTTTTGTATGCAGAGAGATGGCCTTGAGGGATTTCCTGACCACCAGGACTTTAGGTGAAGACGAGAAGACCTGGAGGGGGAGACATTGTGACTTGGGATTAAAAGACCATGTGACTGTGCTTTGATGTCCCGAGGTATTAAAGGGACAAATGTGGGGGGTTCCGTCTCTTTCTGTTTTTGAATGTTGGAAAATGTGAACGTGAATAAAACTGGTCTTGAGAAATAAAACCAGCCTCGTCCTTCCACATATCTCCACACTGGTGACCCTAAGACGTATAATGAGCGGAGATGAATCTCCCGACCCAGACTTGCTGGGAGCCAGCCAAACGAATGCAGCCACAGTCCAACTACCGGACTCCTGGCCGAACAATCCGCGCTCCTGGTTTAACGCAGTCGAGGCACAGTTCCACCTCCGGAGGATTTCGGTAGACGCCACAAAGTTCTACCATGTGGTTGCAAAGCTGGACAACCACACAGCCCAGCGAGTGGAGAGCCTGATCAACCACCCGCCGGACAGCGACAAGTACAGCACGTTGAAGGCTGCACTCATTCGTTACTTCACCCCCTCGGTGCAGGAGCGAGCAGAGAGGCTCCTGGCGCTTACTGAATTTGAGGGTGACAGACCTGCAGACCTGATGGGGAAGATGCTGAGTTTGAGAGACTCCGAGGTTGATAACTTCATCTTCACCCACCTTTTCCTCAGAACCTTACCGTCAGAGGTGAGAGTGACCCTGGCCAGTTCACCACTGCTGGCCCGACGAGACTACCACGAGCTGGGCCAGGAGGCGCAGTGACTCGTCGACGCCAGTAAACGGCGCATGGCTGCGGCTGCGGCAGCGGGGCCAGGCGCAATGTCCGGAGGCGGCAGGGGGCCAGAGGCTGCAGCACCAGACTCACCGACGATGGCGGCGGCAGGGGCCGGGAAACACGGAGCAGACGACATCCTTTGCTTCTACCATCGCCGCTTCGCAGAGAGGGCACACAAGTGCATTCCACCGTGCCACTTTAAGCGCTCGGGAAACGCCAAGATCGGGGGTCGGTAGCAGCTGTGGCCCTCGGTGAGGAGAACGAGCTGCTCTACTTGAGGGATGCGCACTCGGGGAGGCATTTCCTCGTGGACACGGGCTCCCAGCTGAGTTTCATCACACCTTCCCACGCTGACCGGCTGGCACCTTCCAGTGGTCCCCGGGTGTCAGCAGCGAACGGCTCGGCAATTAAGACCTTCGGTGAGAGGACTCTGCTTCTGTCTTTACACGGCCGTACATTCGAGTGGACTTTCGTCATAGCGGCAGTCAATTTCAACATGTTAGGGGCTGATTTTTTGTGCTCACATAGTTTGTTGGTCGATCTTGCTAACAGACGCCTGGTTAATGCACTCTCTTTTTCTTCTATCCCCTGTACGGCTCGAGTGGCCCCGCCAACAGCACAAGCCAACGTCACAGCTGCAGGTGGTAAGTTCCACACACTCCTCACTCAGTTCCCAGCACTCAAGGTCCCAACATTTTCGGTGACAGTGGCTAAACACGGGGTGGAACATTTTACTACTACCACCGGACCGCCCGTTTTCGCAAAAGCTTGGGGCTTGGATTCAGCTAAACTGACCATAGCGGGCGAGGAGTTCGCCAACCTGGAGAGGTTGGGCATCATCAGGCGTTCGAAGAGCCCATGGGCTTCACCGCTTCACATGGTCCCGAAAGCTGATGGCTCGTGGCGGCCTTGCGGTGATTTCCGCAGGCTGAACAACGCTACAGTGCACGACCGCTACCCGATCCCGCACATCCAAGATTTTTCAGTTCATTTGGCGGGGGTGCACGTTTTTTTCTAAAATAGACTTGGTACGCGGTTACCACCAGGTCCCAGTGCGCACTGAGGACATACCCAAAACAGCGGTAATAACTCCTTTCGGGCTTTTCGAGTTTTTGCGCATGCCGTTTGGGCTTAAAGGCGCAGCGCAGACGTTCCAACGCATGATGGACGCGGTTTTGCGCGATCTCCCTTTCGTGTTCGTCTACCTGGACGACATATTGGTAGCCAGCGCGTCCGAAGACGAACACAAAAACCACCTCACGGCAGTTTTCCGGAGGTTGGCAGAGCACGGGTTAATAATTAACCCGGCGAAGTGTCAGTTCGGGGTGACGCAGATTGATTTTTTGGGGCATCGCGTCTCCCCAGAGGGAGCGGTCCCTCTGCCTGACAAAGTGCGCGCAGTAACAAATTTTCCTCAGCCACAAACGGTCAAAGCGTTACAGGAGTTTTTGGGAATAGTAAATTTTTATAACCGTTTCCTCCCCCGTGCAGCGCAGCTCATGCAACCATTGTATGCTGCACTAAAAAAACAAAAACCCACAAATAAAATCGAATGGTCTCCGAAGCGAGAGCGCGCATTTTCCGAAGTCAAAACAGCCCTGGCAAACGCTGCGTTGTTAGCACATCCAGTCCCAGCGGCCCGCATGGCGCTCACTACTGACGCGTCAGATGTGGCCATAGGGGCAGTCGTGGAACAGTATGTAGCCGGAGCCTGGCAACCACTCGCCTTTTTCAGTAAGACCCTGCGCGACAGCGAACGAAAATACAGCGCATTTGACAGGGAGTTGTTAGCTCTCCACTTGGCCATTTGCCACTTCCAGTTCTGGCTGGAAAGACGCCGTTTCACCGCGTTCGTTGACCACAAGCCGCTGACTTTCGCGATGGCCAAGATTTCAGAACCTTGGTCGGGCTGGCAGCAGAGACAGCTGGCCGCGATATCGGAGTTTACTACCGATATCCAGCATGTGGCGGGTAAACTTAATGTAGTGGCGGACTGCCTCTCGCGCACCGTGGCGGCTCCAGCCCGCGCGGAGGTAGATCCTGCAGCCATGGCCGTGGAGCGGGTTAGCGACGCGGAAGTGCGCACGGCCCCGGTCCGCATGGGGATAGATTATGCAGCCATGGCCGCGGAGCAGGTTAGTGACGCGGATGTGCGCTCGCTCCAGTCTGGACCAACAGGGTTAAGGCTGGAGAACAGGGTGCTGCAAGACGGTATGCCTCCCCTAATCTGCGATGTCTCCACTGGGCGGCCGCGTCTGGTGGTTCCAGCCGCGTGGCGCCGCCGCGTTTTTGACTCGATCCGTTATCTGGCGCACCCGGGAGTGCGTGCTTCGGTCAAAATGGTAGGAGAGAAATTTGTATGGCCGAGCCTGCGCAAACAAGTTAGAGAGTGGGCGGCAACCTGCACGGCTTGCCAGCGGGCCAAGGTTCATAGACACACGAGAGCTCCCTTGGAGCCGTTTCACATCCCAGCTAAAAGGTTTGATCATGTCCACGTGGACCTCGTAGGGCCCCTTCTGCCCTCACAAGGGTGCACACATCTTCTGACAATGGTTGACCGCACCACGCGCTGGCTGGAAGTGGTTCCGCTGTCGTCAACCACAGCCGAGGTGGTGGCACGTGCATTTTTAACGGCATGGGTAAGCGCGTTTTGGAGTCCCGTCGGACATTACGTCCGACAGAGGCCCACAATTTGTGTCCGAACTTTGGTCAGCGATGGCCCACAGCCTGGGGGCAATGATCCACCGCACGACCGCTTACAACCCGCAGGCTAACGGGTTATGCGAATGTTTTCACAGGTCACTGAAGGCGGCTCTCAGAGTGTCGCTTACGGATGCAAATTGGGTGGACAAGCTACCATGGGTTTTATTGGGGTTGCGTTCTGCACCTAAAGAGGATTCAGAAGCCTCCCCAGCTGAGCTAGTTTTTGCACAGCCACTTCGGCTGCCCGGGGAATTTCTCCCAGATAATCCAGCGCCAGAGTGCTCCCAGGCTCAGCGGTTACAGAATAGCACGGGCCCGAGCACACTACCTGGCCCCGTTCATCACAGTTTTCCGCGTGTTTTTGTGCCTAAGGCTTTAAAAGATGCAGAGTTTGTTTTTGTCAGACATGATGCCCATCGCCCGCCTTTGCGCCCACCTTATGACGGACCATATAGAGTGCTGGAAACAGGGGATAAGCATTTTTTGCTAGATTTGGGGGGCAGAAAAGAAATGATTGGCATTAACAGGCTCAAACCCGCTTTTCAATTCAATTCAATTCAATTCAACTTTATTTATATAGCGCCATTTCACAACAACAGTCATCTCATAGCACTATCAACTGAAGGGGGGAACCCCCACAGTTGCAGAAAGACCCCAGCAATCAGGCGATCCCCTGTGAGCAAGCACTTGGCGACGGTGGAGAGGAAAAACTCCCTTTTAACAGGAAGAAACCTCCAGCAGAACCAGGCTCAGGGAGGGGCAGTCATCTGCTGCGACTGGCTGGGGGGTGAGGGGATAGAGAAAAAGAAAAGAACAGACATGTAGAGAGCAAACAGCACGATGGGGACTCAATCTATGGGAGAGAACAAACAAATGTTAATGACCAGCAAAAAAAAAAAAAATTCATAGAGAGTGAGGAAAGGAGTGAGGCCCAGTGCATTACTGGAGGTCCCCCGGCTGACTAAACCTATTAGCAGCATAACTAAGGGAGGGTTCAGAAACACATGATCCCTCCCTAATTGTAGGCTATATCAAAAAGGTAGGTTTTAGCCCTATTCTTAAAAACAGAGATCGAGTCTGACTCCCGAATCCAGATTGGCAGCTGATTCCACAGGAGAGGAGCTTGATAACTGAAGGCTCTGCCTCCCATTGTACTTTTGGAGATTCTAGGTATTACAAGTAATCCTGCATTTTGGGAGCGTAGTGCTCTGTTAGGATAATACGGTAGTATCAGATCTTTTAAATAAAAAGGAGCCTGATTGTTTAGAGCTTTGTAAGTAAGAAGAAGGATTTTAAACTTAATTCTAAACTCTATGGGAAGCCAATGAAGGGAGGCCAGAACCGGAGAGATATGATCTCTCTTTCTAGTACCTGTTAAAACTCTTGCTGCAGCATTTTGGATCAGCTGAAGACTTTTTAAAGATGTTTTAGGACAACCTGATAATAAAGAATTACAATAATCTAATCTCGAGCTAACAAAAGCGTGGATCAGTTTCTCAGCATCACTCTGAGACAAGATGCTCCTAATCTTGGCAATATTACGCAAATGATAGAAGGCAGTCTTAGAAACAAATTTAATATGTGAATTGAAGGACAAATCCTGATCAAAAATAACTCCAAGGTTTTGTGGTAGCTGACGAAGCTGTGCAGTTGGCTAAGGCTCCTCGACGTGGCAGACCCCCTAGAGAGCATTCCCCAGAACACCCACAGAGGTTGACTAACAGTTCTCATCCCCAGGCAGCGACTCCACAGCAGGAAGACGCCGCGGAAGCGGTACAGCCCGCTTACAGCAAATACGGCAGAAGGTTGAGACCCAAGCGGCACGTGGACTGATATGTAGTGATTTTATTATGACATGCAATCTGTGGTTATGTTGTTCCATCTTAGACGTTTGGGGGGGGGGGGGGTCATGTAGTGCGCATATATGGGTTCCATATGCTTCACATGTGTATCACTGTATGCTTATTGTGTGCTTCACGTCTCAGAGGAACAAAAGGTCTGAACCTCCTAGGGGTAACAGGAGGATGTGAAGTCTGGCCTTTTGTATGCAGAGAGATGGCCTTGAGGGATTTCCTGACCACCAGGACTTTAGGTGAAGACGAGAAGACCTGGAGGGGGAGACATTGTGATTTGGGATTAAAAGACCATGTGACTGTGCTTTGATGTCCCGAGGTATTAAAGGGACAAATGTGGGGGGTTCCGTCTCTTTCCGTTTTTGAATGTTGGAGAATGTGAACGTGAATAAAACTGGTCTTGAGAAATAAAACCAGCCTCGTCCTTCCACATATCTCCACAATATCACTAAAAGGACAGCGACAGTGGAGTGTATGTACAAAATAGCATGACATGATAGAAAAATGGTGATTGATAAATTGGCCAACAAAGTGTAAATGCAAAAACAATTGCACACAAACCTGGCCCCTCCACTTTAGTTGAAATCTGCGGTAAAAAACACACCCATTCATGCAAACACATCCACAAGCAACCCCATGCACACAGCGGCACATCTGTGATCCATTGAGCTGTGAGTGACAACACATCATAACCACTGTTAGCCTGCTAAGGATGTGTCAAAACACCCAAACACCTGTTTGTAGAATCATAATTGTCTTCATTCCATCTTACAGACACATAATATTTTCACTGTTGCAGCATCACTAATCCATCAGTTTCTCTTTATTCTCTCATTATTTCTTCTAGAAGGAAAGTGGGTTACAGAGTAGATTCCTTCTCTTTCTCTTTCTAATTTTAGCCTGTTAAATTTCATGCCCACCATTTCCCTTCTGTGTTATTTTCCTTAAAATATTCATTAGTAGGATCTATAGCTGCTTCATATCTTACGGTTACCCATCATTCTGCCTTTGTACGTTGTGTATAGGGAGCAGAGATGGGGTCAGTTCTAATTTTACAATTCCACTGATATTAGATGATCAATTCCAATTCAATTCCAATTCCTAATAGATCAATTCCAATTCTGAGACTACTGAGTTTTACCGATGAAACTTATTTATAGTTACTATAGATCAAATCTCTGTGGCATCTGTGAATTGCAATGAGTGATGTCCAAAATCCCGTGATTATAAATCAAAATGATGATCTGCTGATTTGCTCAAGTTGACACAGGGAGAAAGACGAGTAGTGAGAGGCCCCCAAGATGCTTGTAACAACAATCTCATGTAAAGACAAAGGCATTTAAGGGCCTACTCTCACTGTAATGCTGGTTCTGCTGACCAGGTTTTGACCCCTAAAGTATGGAACCTTTGTCATTCTGATCGCTCCCTGCCGTTCTGCAGAACGGCACCTTCCCCCAGCTTTAGAATGGTTGGAAGAGATAGTCTGTGGAACAGAATGAATACTGTGCAAATGTTCGCATGTATGAACAACATGCATGCGCAAGTATAGGGCTGTCACTATCACCTCACTATTAACAAGCCGACCAGAAGTTGCCAAACAATTGCAATAGTTGCAACTGGCTTATCCTGTATTTTCTTTTTTTTAATATGAATGTGCATTTTTTGACCACATGATTATTTTATTTTTTTTCGAGAATCTACAGCTCCTTGGCCGGCTGTTCCTGACACAGTGGCCTCAGCCAGTGATGAGACTCAGTTAAGTTTATGTGCCTCTATTTTAAATATTCTCAACTAAAAAAAGTTGGCAGAATTTCTTTTTCGACTGTTCTCTGCCTCCCACTAGTTGCTTATGCTACATTTAATGAACAGACACATTTTCCTGTTGAATAGTTGATACGACGAGGCTCCGTGCTGGAAACTCTGCAGACGGGCTGTTTCTCTGCCGACAGCCCAGATGGTAAGCTCCAGCAGCCGCATAAAAGTAGTGGAGGCAACCTGAGAGACCATTGTGGTTGAAGCTGTCAGAAAAAGCTGGTGAGAGAAAAAAAAACAAAAAAAAAAAACATTCTACCAATACAATATACTGTAAGTAGCCTACATTATAAACTTGGGAAGGAAGGGGAAAATATAAAAGTTGAACTGCACCAGGAGACTGCCCCGGCTTCACAAACCCCCGTCACCACAACAGTGTGGGCTAAGAAGTTTCAACTCTTTAACAGCAAAATATCCTCAAATTAGCGTACAAACTATCAATTATTTTGTTGCTACTCTTTACCAATTAACTACAAACCTTTAATTAATTTTTAAAATACATGCCTCCGATGGCAGGCCGCTGCAGCTGCCATGGAAAGTTGGTGATAGAAATACTTAATATTAGAAATAAATTCAAGGGAAATAAACTCACCACTGCTGCTAAATTATCTCTGTCCTGTTGTTAAACTGCAGCTCTCTTGTACGCTATTGTTTCTTGTGAATTTGCCTTTTTTCCATACATTAATTTAATATTTTTCTGCAAATTTACAGCTTTCTTTATAGTAAATTTCTGACTTTATCCACTTATATCTATATTAGACTTTTTTTCATGTAGATTTGAAACATTTTTTCTGGTAAATTTGAGGCTTTTTTCTCAGTTTTATTTCTTTCTGGCAGAGATCATGGTGTGATGCATCATGAAGGGGTGTCCCTTGCTTCTCAATTTAATGTACAAAACAACCTATTTCTATACATATTTTCTTGCTGCTCGTGAACTATAAATTATAAACTTTAAATTAGTTTTTAAAATGCAGGCTGTGTGCTCAGCTGACTGTCAGCTGCCACCACCCACACACCCTGTAGTGGAAAAAGTAAGCTGCTTCAAGTCTGTGCGACAAGAACAGGAAGAACCGTGCTCAGCAAAATACAATGTGAGCACGGCCGGCGCGGACCCCCAGCTGAGAGTGCCATGTCACCTTAGCACAGAATAAGACAAATTGCACCAGTGAGAGTACAAACAGTCACACTTCCAAAGCTTTGAAGGTGTGACTGCTTCAAGCTTTCACCTTTGAAGCTTACCTAGCTATTTCAAACAAAGCTATGGGGTTAGTTTTAGAGAAATCTTTGTTTGGAGAAGGTTTAACTAGAATGCATCTTGTAGGGACCTTTGCCACCAATTAGGTTTGGTTTCTCAGTTTATAACGCCCTTCTCATAACACCCTAGTAGCCTAAAGTAGAGTAGTATTTTGCATAAAGACTTTTTTCACATTATATCTTGTTTTCTAGCTTCTCAGAGCTGTTGTCATCCAGACATTGTATGAAGCCAACTGTGCGTACTGATGCTGCGGTTGTGCATGGGTGCTGGTATGACAATGGTCACATGACTGCAAAGGGTCTAAACAGCTTTCATCTTTCGAGCAACAAGACACTGAGACATCACTGGAATTGAGAATGGAATTGATCAATTCCACTTGCACAGATGACTCAGTTCCAATTCTGACATGATAAAAATCTTCAATTCCAATTCTGCTCATTTGCCTTCAATTCCAACTCCAATTCTACTCATAATTGACCCCAACCCTTATAGGGAAATTTTCTTTTATCTTCCATCTATTGTCATGCAGTGGATAAATACATGACTCACATGACCAGGGCAGGGTGGCAGTGGCTCAGGATGTAGACCGAGTCTTCTAATAACCAGAGGGTTGGCAGTTCAAATCCCGCTCTCCCCAGCCATCCTGCTGTTGTGTCTCGGGGAAAGACACTTTACCCACCTTGCCTCCAGTGTCCATGACACTGGGTATGAATGTGCATAAATGTTTGGTAGCAGTAGGAGAGGCCGTTGGCGTGGATTGGCAGCCACGATTCCGTCAGTCTGCCCCAGGGCAGCTGGAGCTACAGTAGCAGCTTACCACTACCATTGTCTGTCTGTGGAGTGAATGAATAATGTATCCATTATAAAGAATCTTTGCGTGTCCATGAAAAGCACTATATAAATCTGATGCATTATTATTAAGTCACAAGTTGCCGAACTTTGAAACTTCCTTGACTTAGGATATATCACTATACTGGGGCTCTTCTTTACTGTATATTTGCTTTAATTTATTTTTTTCTAGGCTGTTATTATTTAGCAGTCCAAACGGGGCAATGCCAATGCTTGAGAGGGAAAAATTAGACTATACTGTAGACTTCAGAGACTGTATGGATGAAGATAATGCTATGCAAATATATGGCCACCTCTTAGTATATCTTTTGTAGTTAAAAAGATGTAAACACGATTTCTCTAAGATATAGAAAAACTTACAATATTACCAATTTTTAAAAGTATATAAATAGTAAATAAATTAGTGCTGCCAATTAATTAAAATACCTGAATCATGATAATCTTATTTACCCACAGTTAACTCACAATTAATAACATGTTAATCACAGATTTTTTTTAAATCAGCTCTAAACTTAATTTTTTTTTTTCTAAATTTAATACTCTTATACACACATGCAGACTCTGTAATGATTCACTGAGAACTATTTTTAGTTATCAGTTTGATTACGTGCCACATACAATAATGGGGTGGGTGCAGGGCTTAATTTGTGCTGGATTCTGGCAGAACAGGATCCAGTACCTCCCACATTGGGACTGGAACCTCTTTAGCAGGATCCGGCACCTCTTATTTCATAATGAAAATATGTAAATAAGATTTTGTCTATTATTTAATGTTATCAGTGTTATTAGTCTTTATTTGTTGTGCAAAAATTCCAGTTTTCCTATTTTATCTGCATTTCAAATGTGGATCAATAGTGTGAACAGTCCCGAGGAGACAGCAGGACAGGGAGCAGTGCCTTGGTAGAAGCCATGTTCGCATACCTGGACCTGTTGCCAGCAGAGACAGTAATGGGGAATTCATTCCTCATGGACTGAATAGCTTCTGAGGTGAGTGAACCAAAGCAGGGTATTAAAAGGACTTTTCCCTGGCCAGTATGCTCTCTTCTTCCCTCCACTATGTCCTTATTACTCCGTCTTTGCCTTGTTGGCCTCCTGGCTCCATTCCATGCCGGAAGTCACAATTACAAAAGGGCAAAACTACCGGAGATATGAAAATGAGTAAAGAAAGAAACAGGAGAAATTAAACTGAGAGATCTGTGGATAATTCATGGGCTGATATAGACAAATAAGCATTGAGTTATGAGGAAAATTTATTGTTATTCTCTGCTGTGTCTTAAATTTAATTAATTTTGAGGCTAGCCAGCCATGCTTTGCGTTCCGGTACCTTTACCTTCCAAACTGAGCTGTGAGAACATTGGCCCCTCTGTGTTCTTGGACATCCGACTTTCCAAATTAAGCACTGGGTGGGAGAGGAGTGGTGGGGTTGGTGGCGGGGACACTTACTCTTACTACAGCCAGCCACCTGAGGGCAATCGAGACATGTGGCCTTCACTGTTACAGTAGAGAGCTCTCATATTGTCCATATCTATATGAAACTTTTGGAAGCTTGGACTTAATGACACCTTTCGGTTGCACAGCCTACTGTATCTCCATTCACTCTATTCATTTCTGGAAGGTCATTGCTGGTGATTTCTGTTGTTTTAGTTCAGATGTGTAGAAATTAATTTTTTTTTTGTAGAAGCTGGTTTAAAACTGATAAAGCTGGTGTAACACTTCTGACTGTGATGGTATTGACATGATAATAAGATAAGATAAGATAAGCCTTTATTAGTCCCACAATGGGGAAATTCCAGGATTGCAACAGCACAGGGATAGCAACACTCAGAGCAACAATCAGAAGGCAAGAAAAAAAACAAGCAAGCAAGAGCAGCTAATAAACATATGTACGTATTACTATAAAATATATATATATATACACACACACACACAGACACACAGTGCAGAGCATTGTAGCTGGATGGAATAAATATATGAATATATGAACACACAGTGCAGAGCATTGTAGCTAGATGGAATAAATATGTAAATATATAAACACCCACAGTACGGAGCATTGCAGCTAGGTGGAATAAATATGCAAGTATATAAACACACACAGTGCGGAGCAATGTAGCTAGATGGAATAATATGTAGATATATAAATATATAAACACACCCAGTGCTGAGCATTGTAGCTAGATGGAATAAATATGCAAATATATAAACACACACAGTGCAGAGCATTGTTGCTAGATGGAATGAAACAGCATAACCGTCTACTTAGTTATCCTACATGATATGATTATGTGCCCATACATATTCTCACCCTCCATAGCGACCGGTATGTTCCTAGTTGTATGCCGGAGGGGACCATTGTGTAAGTCTATTGCATCTTTTGCATTCAAAAAACTATTAGTTTGTTACGTCTTTTTGCTATCTCTTCGAGCAGCCCTGCTTAGGTTGTACAGTCTGACAGCCGTTGGTAGGAAGGACCTACGAAACCTCTCGGTTGTGCACCTGGGATGATGTAGTCTGCTGCTAAATGAGCTCCTCAGTGCATTCAGTATGTCCTGCATAGGGTGGAACTCGGACTCCAGCAGAGATGACAGTTTAGCCACCGTCCTTCTCTCTCCTATCTCCTCCATCGGATCAAGGCGCTGCCCCAGGACAGAGCTAGCTTTCTTAATCAGTTTGTTCAGTCTCTTCCTATCGGCTGCAGTAATGCCACTGCCCCAGCAGACCACTCCAAAAGTGATGGCTGATGCCACCACCGTGTCATAGAATGACTTCAGCAGCGCCCCTTGTACACCAAAAGACCTGAGTCTCCTCAGCAGGAACAGCCTGCGCTGTCCCTTCTTGTAGAGTGCATCAGTATTGTGTGACCAGTCTAGTTTATTGTTCAGATGAATACCCAGGTACTTATAGGATGTCACCATCTCGATGTCTGTTCCCTGTATATTTACTGGTACTGTGAGGGGCTGCCCATGCCTGCGGCAGTCCACCACCAGCTCCTTAGTTTTCCTCGCGTTGATCTGGAGGCAGTTCCGATGGCACCAGTCCACGAAGTCCTGGATAAGCCCTCTGTACTCAGCTTCATCTCCATTGGAGATGAGGCCAACGATCGCAGAGTCATCAGAGAACTTCTGTAGATGGCAGTGTGTTGTGTTGTGTGAGAAGTCCGCAGTATAAAGAGTGAACAGGAAGGGAGCCAGCACCGTTCCCTGGGGGGCCCCCGTGCTACTGATGATCGTGTCGGACACACAGTCCCGGGTTCTCACAAACTGAGGCCGGTTCGTGAGGTAGTCCAGGATCCATGATGACAGGTGCTGGTCCACCCCTGCGCGCAGCAGCTTGTCCTTCAGGATCATCGGTTGGATGGTGTTGAAAGCACTGGAGAAGTCAAAGAACATGATCCTCACCATATTCCCGGGCTTCTCCAGGTGGGACAGAGAACGGTGAAGGAGGAAGATCACCGCATCCTCCACCCCAATGCCATGCTGGTAGGCGAACTGGAGTGGATCCATCGCTGGTTCCACCAGGGGGCGGAGGTGAGCAAGGAGCAGTCTCTCCAGGGTCTTCATCAAGTGGGACGTCAAGGCCACCGGTCTGTAGCTGTTCAGGCCTTTGGGGTGGGAAGTTTTTGGTACAGGTACCACACAAGATGTTTTCCACAGCTGTGGTACCCTCCCCAGTTTCAGGCTCATGTTGAAGATATACGTCACAATCCCACACAGCTGGTCTGCACAGGACTTGAGGAGCTTTGCGCTGATGCCGTCCGGTCCCGGCGCCTTCCTCGCCTTGATCTTCCTCAGCTCCGTCCTCACCTGGGTCCTGGTCAGGGTCAGGATGGGGGGCTGTGTGTTGGGAGTGGGGGGGTGTTGGTGGAGTGGGGAGTGGGCAGCAGGACTTGATTTCTTTAGAGGCAGCAGTGGTTGTTGTGCAGTCAGGGGGGAGGGCGGTTGGTCAAATCTATTGAAAAACAGATTCAGGTTGTTTGCCCACTCCCTGCCCCCTGTGGCCTGGGGGGAGGTATTCTGGAGCCCCGAGATGGTTTTGAGGTTTCTCCAGACCCCGCTGATGTCGCTCTGTTGCAGCTTGTCCTCCATCTTCTTCCTGAAGCTGTCCTTGCCTTCTCTGATCTTTCTCCTCAGCTCCCTCTGTACGGACTTCAGCATCTCCCTGTTCCCTGACCTGAAGATCCTCTTCTTCTCTCTCAGAAGTGTTTTTATCTCAGGGTTGATCCAGGGTTTGTTGTTTGAGTGACGCCGTATGGTCTTGGTGGGAACGGATTTGTCCACACAGAAGCTGAGGTAGCCCGTGAAGGTGTGAATGAGGCCATCAATGTCCTCACCATGTGGATCGCAGAGCTGCTTCCAGGCGGTGGCTTCAAAACAGCCCTTTAGGGTGTCCATTGTCTCCTCAGACCATAACTCCACAGTGTGCATGGCCGGAGGTTGTCTGTGCACTAGGGGTTTGTACACCGGCCGGAGATGAACCAAGTTGTGATCCGATCTCCCGAGTGGGGGGAGTTGTGATGAGGTGTACGCCTCCTTAGTGTTTGCGTAGAATAAATCCAGTGTTTTATTGTCTCTAGTGTGGCATGTGACATACTGGGTGAACGTGGGTAGAATGGGAGACAGTGAAACATGGTTGAAATCGCCTGAGATGAGGAGAAGAGCATCTGGGTGTTCTGTCTGCAGCCTGCTGGTTACTGAATGGATGACGTCACGTGCTGTCCCAGCGTTCGCCGTCGGATTTGCATAAACAACAATGCAGATCACGTGTGAGTGTTCTCTCGGGAGATATGTAGGCATATGTAGATATGTAGATATACATATGTAGATATGTATGTAATAGTGAAAAGGGTTATTGTTGAGATTGTGAAGCCACTGACATACATTTGTAATCTATTGTTTCAAACTGGTAAATTTTCAAGCATGATGAAAACTGCAAAAATAATTTCAATCTATAAAACCGGGGACAAACAACAATTCACAAATTATAGACCTGATTTACTTCCACAGATGTCCAAGATTCTTGAAAAACTTTTCAACGAAAGATTGACTAATTTCATGAATAAACACAAATTAGTCTCGGACAGTCAATATGGTTTTAGAACAAATACAGTGGTGTAAATAAGTGTTTGCCCCCTTCCTGATTTCTCATTTCTTTGTATGTTTGTCACACTTAAATGTTTCAGATCAAACAAATTTGAATATTAGACAAAGATAACACAAGTAAACACAAAATGCAGTTTTTAAATGAAGGTGTTTATTAGTAAGGGTAAAAAAAATCCAAACCTACAGTATATGGCCCTGTGTGAAAAAGTGACCCCCCCACCACCACCATTAAAACATAAATTAACTGTGGTTTATCACATCTTTGGAAAGCTGAATTCAATTTCTCCAGCCACACCCAAGCCTGATTACTGCCACACTTGTTCTCAATCAAGAAATCACTTAAATAGGACTGTCTGATAAAGTGGAGTAGACAAAAAAAATCCTCAAAAGCTAGCCATCATGCCGCGGGCCAAAGAAATTCAGGAACAAATGAGAAACAAAGCAAGTGAGCTCTATCAGTCTGGAAAAGGTTATAAAGCCATTTCTAAAGCTTTGGGATTCCAGCGAAGCACAGTGAGATCCATTATCCACAAATGGAGAAAACATGGAACAGTGGTGAACCTTCCCAGGAGTTGCCGGCTGACCAAAATTACCCCAAGAGCACAGCAAAGACTCATCCAAGAGGTCACAAAAGACCCCACAACAACATCCAAGGAACTGCAGGCCTCATTTGCCTCAGTTAAGGTCAGTGTTCATGGCTCCACCATAAGAAAGCGACTGGGCAAAAATGGCCTGCATGGCAGAGTTCCAAGACAAAAGCCACGGCTGAGCAAAAAGTACATAAAGGCTCGTCTCAGTTTTGCCAGAAAACATCTTGATGATCCCAGAGACTTTGGGGAAAATACTCTGTGAACTGATGAGAAAAAAGCTGAACTTTTTGGAAGGTGTGTATCCCATTACATGCAGCGTAAACGTAACACAGCATTTCAGAAAAGGAACATCACACCAACAGTAAATTATGGTGGTGGTGGTGTGGTGGTCTGGAGCTGTTTTGCTGCTTCAAGACCTTGAAGACTTGCTGTGGTAAATAGAACCATGATTTCTGCTGTCTACCAAAAAATCCTGAAGGAGAATGTCTGGCCATCTGTTCATGACCTCAAACTGAAGTGCACTTGGGTTCTGCAGCAGGACAATGATCCAAAACACACCAGCAAGTCCACCTCTGAATGGCTTAAGAAAAACAAAAGACTTTGGAATGGCCTAGTCAAAGTCCTGACCTGAATCCGATTGAGATGCTGTGGCATGACATTAGGAAGGCGGTTCATGCTCGAAAACCCTCCAATGTGGCTGAATTACACCAATTCTGCAAAGATGAGCAGGCCAAAATTCCTCCACAGCGCTGTAAAAGACTCATTGCCAGTTATAGCAAATGCTTAATTGCAGTTGTTGCTACTATGGGTGGCCCAACAAGTTATTAGGTTTAGGGGCAATCACTTTTTCACACAGGGCCATGTAGGTTTGGATTTATTTTTTTTTTTACCCTTAATAATAAACACCTTTATTTAAAAACTGCATTTTGTGTTTACTTGAGTTATCTTTGTCTCATACTTACATTTGTTTGATGATCTGAAACATTTAAGTGTAACAAATATACAAAAAATGAGAAATCAGGAGGGGGGCAAACACCTTTTTACACCACTGTAGCTCTACATTGATGGCATTGATTGATTCTATTCATGACATTACTAAGGCCATAGACAACAAAACATGCAGTGGGGATATTTCTTGACCTCAAAAAGGCATGTGATATTGTTGATCACAATATTTTAATATATAAATTAGAACAATATGGCATAAAATTCAAGATTCAAAGACTTTATTATCATGTGGACAGTTAAGAAATGCAACATTTCCTGTGCAATGAAATTCTTACTCTGCTCTCCGAACAAATGCCAAGGTAATAGATACACATCGATACTAATAAAGGTAATAAACACACCTTAATACTAAATACTAATACTAATAAATACTAATAAATGCACATTAATGCAATTAGGACAGTTAAAGCAGTTAAACTAGAGGAAACAAGAAGAATGAAAATTAAAAATTCACTGGATGACTATAATGGACAATGGTATTTTAATAGCAGAGATGATATGAACCTGAGATGGCATGAAACTATGTACAATGTGCAAATGAGCAATGTACAAATTAGCACCCAGTGTGAGAATTTCTCTGTGTAATGCCATGTGCCCTGATAATACCCAGTAGACTGTACAATGATAATTTAGCAGCAGAGATGATATGGACATGAGACGGGGTGAGGCTATGTACAATGTGCAAATGAGCAATGTGCAAATTTAGCATCCAATGTGTAAATTTGTATTTGCAAAGTTCTGTCCAGAGTTTTTTATTTGTTCAGGAGTCTGATAGCAGTGGGAAAGAAATACTTTTTTCCATCTAGATGTCCTGCATTTCACACTTCTGTCACTTCTGTACCTCTGGCCTGAGGGAAGAAGTGTGAACATTCTGTGCTGTGGGTGGGTGGGGTCCTGAAGGATGGAAGAAGCTCTCCTTTGGACTCTGCAGTGACAGATGCTCTGCAGAGAGGGGACTGGAGTTCTGATGATCTTCTCAGCTGTCTTCACCACTCTCTGCAGGCGTTTGCAGTCCAAAGCAGTAGTGCTGCAGTACCACGCAGTGATGCAGTTGGTCAAGATGCTCTCGATGATGCAGCTGTAGAAGTTGTTGAGGATCTTGGGGGACATGCCAAACTTCCTCAGCCTCCTCAGAAAGTACAGCTGCTGTTGAGCTCTCTTAACCAGTTCGGTGGTGTTGAGTGCCCACGTAAGGTCCTCGCTGATGTGGATGCCCAGGTATTTCAAGCTGCTCACCCACTCCACCTCAAGCTCCCTGTTGAACAGCGGCCGATGAGGTCTCCTCCCCATCCTCATGTCCACTATCATCTCCTTCATCTTGTCCGTGTTGAGGGTGAGGTTGTTGTCCTCACACTATGACACCAGGCTGGCCAGCTCCCTCCTGTAGGATGCTTCATCACCCCCAGTGATGCGTCCTATCACTGATGTGTCATCCATGAACTTTAAGATGACACTGTCCTTGTGGGAGGCGACACAGTCATGAGTGAAGAGGCTGTAGAGGATGGGGCTGAGAACACTTATGTCACGCCGCGCCATTCATCAGCGGTGCCACCTGCTCACGCACCTGACAATCATCAGCGGCGAGGGATAAAGGCCGTCTCGCCCGGAGGCTCGGCCTGAAGCCGTCAGACTTCGTCCCTCACCGTTGTGAGCATACTTCTCTTCAGCATCACCTTTTTTGGTAAGAAGATCGCTTACCTCTCTTCTTCAGTCTTCTCCCCTGTGCACAGGTGGATTCCCCAGCGGCGGACATCTCCACTCCATCGCCCAATCCTCGCTGCTGTACGGAGCTCTCCAGGTGGCTGTCTTCCGGGCTTCGCCCCCTTGTTGTGCCAGCTGTCCTGACCCACCAAGTAAGTCCTTCTCTCGCCATAAATCCCTCCTGTGTTGGTGTATGCCCGTCACCCTCTCCCTGTGCTCTCTCCATAGGGTTGCTCGGCTGTACGGTCACCTGCCTCTGTGCCTGGAGCAGACACCATCACCAACACATTTACATCCCGCAGACACGCACTCATTCACTCCTGCTGTTAATAAACTCTTTGAACTACTCTAAGCCTGTGTGTGTGCGTCTCCTGAGCCGTGCATTATGTCAGTACGGCTTCAGCAGAGCGGCTCGGCGGACGGCGGGCTCGCACACCGGTTTACCACTCTCGAGGCTAGAGTGGATCAGATTGCTTATAAACAGCAGGTTATCCTAAATCAATTATTAAACTTAACTAACCGGTTGGGCCGCTTAGATCCTCAACAGCCGTTCCCCCCGGCTCGTCAGGGTGGCGCGGCTCCTGCCGTTCCAGCGGCCATCCAGCCGGCTCCAGTGGCACCGGTTCGGCTCACACCGATTCCGACCCCCGCCCGCTTTAGCGGTAAGCTCGGCGGAGCGCGGGGGTTCATTATGCAGTGTGAGTCCGTGTTCCACCGTGTGCCCGGAGATTTTCCCTCGGATCACAGTCGGATTGGTTACATAGGGAATCTTCTGGAGGGGCGTGCGTTAACTTGGACCTACGCCGTAATGGCGAGGCCCAGTTATGCCACCCTCACCTATGACCAGTTCGTGAGGCGCTTTCTGGAGGTCTTTGACCATTCTCAAACCGAGACGGTCCAGGTCGATCGGCTTCTCGCTCTCCAGCAGGGAGGCCGGTCGGCAGCGGACTACTCGGTCGACTTCCGGGTAGCGGCGGAGGAATTGGGCTGAGAGGAACGCTCCCTCTGTGGCCTGTTCCTCCGCAGCCTCAATAATGATCTGAGGGATGAACTGGCTGGACGGGATATCCCTGGGACGCTAGCGGAGCTGACATCCTTAGCGATAAGTTTGGATAACAGGCTGCGCGAGCGCTCCTCGGGGCGGAAGTCTTCTTCTTCTCGCCCTCGTGGAGTCTCGCCGCACCTGTTCCAAGCTCGCCCCCTGGCGGCGCCGCCAGCATCATGCCCCGAGGAGTCGGAGCCGATGGTGACGGGCTGGACCAAGCTTTCCCCTGCGGATAAACAACGCCGCCGTGAGTTGGGCCTCTGCATGTATTGCGGAGGTGACCAACACACTGTGGAGCGTTGCCCGCGGAAAGCCAGTCGGCGGGGTCCGCGAATCGCTGTAGGGAGCCTTGCGGATCCCAACCGGTTAGACACTCTCACTCAATTAAAGCTGCCCATCCGTTTTTGCCACAATCCCACTGGGCACCTCACCCACGCACTGGTGGATTCGGGCGCAGAGGGCAGCTTCATTTCACAAGGCCTGGCAACCCGATTGGGCATCCGCTGTCAGGCATTAAAACACCCCATCTCCCTGGTCCATCTCTCCCGTGCCTCCCTTGGGAGAGTTTCTCACCAAACCATGCCTGTCCCAGTCATCATCTCAGGGAACCACCGGGAGGAGATGGTATTTTACGTCCTGCCCAACTCTGTGTCGCCCGTCATCCTGGGGAATCCCTGGCTATGCCTCCACAACCCTGTCCTGGACTGGAGGTCCGCTGGGGTATCGGCATGAAGTACCTTCTGTATGGGCACCTGCCTTCAGTCCGCTGCCTGCTCCCCGTCCGCGGCTTCCCCTGTGGCGGATACAGCACCTCCGGACCTGTCACTGGTGCCTCCAGAATTTCACGACCTGGGTATGGTATTTAGTAAATCGAAAGCTATGTCTCTTCCCCCGCATCGACCCTATGACTGTGCCATTAACCTCCGCCAGGGGGCCCCCCTGCCTTCTGGTCGGCTCTACAGCCTGTCGGCGCCGGAGAAGGAGACCATGAATACATACCTGAAGGAATCACTGAGCGCTGGGATTATTTGCCCTTCGTCGTCACCCGTGGGGGCGGGGTTTTTCTTTGTCGGGAAAAAGGACGGATCCCTCCGCCCCTGCATAGACTACCGAGCGCTAAATGACATCACTGAGAGGGACCGTTACACCCTGCCCCTCATGGACACTGCCTTTCACTCCCTCCAGGGGGCGACCTGGTTTACCAAGCTGGATTTACGCAGCGCTTACCACCTCGTCCGGATCCGGGAGGGAGATGAATGGAAGACAGCCTTCCGTACCCCGAACGGCCACTTTGAGTATCTCGTCATGCCGTTCGGGCTGACCAACGCTCCTGCCGTCTTTCAGCGCCTCATTAATGACGTCCTCCGGGATTTCATCGGCCTTTTTGTGTTCGTCTACCTGGATGACATCCTTATCTTCTCCAGGTCCAGGGACGAGCACCAGGTCCATGTGAGGCGGGTCCTCCAAAGACTGCTGGAGAATCGTCTGTACGTGAAGGCTGAGAAATGCGAATTCTACGCTAGGACCACATCCTTCCTGGGATTCATCATCGCTCAAGACCAGGTGCTCCCAGACCCAGAGAAGGTGAAGGCGGTGGTGGAGTGGCCTACTCCCGCATCCCGGAAGCAGGTGCAACAGTTTGTTGGCTTTGCCAATTTTTACCGCCGCTTTGTCCCAAATTTCAGCTCGATCGTCGGACCGCTGACCCGCCTCACGTCCCCGACGGTCCCGTTCCGGTGGACTGAAGAGGTCGCTGCTGCCTTTAGGGCGCTGAAGGCGGAGTTCTCCTCCTCCCGGGTCCTTCGCCAGGTCGACCCCGCGCTGCAGTGCATTGTGGAGGTGGACGCATCGGACACGGGAGTGGGAGCAGTGTTATCCCAGCGGTCACCTGACGATGGCGCCAAACGGCCGTGCGCCTTCTTCTCCCGGCGCCTGTCCCCGGCGGAGAGAAACTACGATGTGGGGGACAGAGAGCTCCTGGCCATTAAACTCGCCTTACAGGAGTGGCGCCACTGGCTAGAGGGGGCGGACCTGCCGTTTAGAGTACTTACGATCTGCCAAGCGCCTGAATGCCCGCCAGGCGCGCTGGTCTTTGTTCTTCGCCAGGTTCCGCTTCTCAATCACCTTCAGGCCGGGCTCCAAAAACGGCCTGCCTGACGCCCTCTCTAGGCAGTTCACCCCCGTGGAGGCTGAGGAGACGCCCCACACTATCCTGCCCAGGTCGTGCGTCCTCGGTGCCATCTCTTGGGACATTGAAGACAAGATCCGGAAGGCGCAGGAGGTGGAACCTGATCCTGGCGGCGGACCGGAGGAAAGACTGTTCGTCCCATCTGCGGTCCGAGGAGAGGTCATCCACTGGCTCCACACCTCCCGGCTCACCTGTCATCCCGGCACCTCTCGGATGATCAGCCTCCTCCAACGGTCCTTTTGGTGGCCAGGCCTGCGGAGGGATGCAGCCCGCTACGCCCGGGCTTGCCCAATCTGTGCCACCAGCAAGTCGGGAAATGCCCCCCCAGCGGGTCTGCTCCAGCCTCTGCCCGTCCCCGGCAGGCCCTGGTCGCACATCGCACTGGATTTCATCACCGGACTCCCCGTTTCCAACTCCTTTGACACCGTCCTGACCATCGTGGACCGTTTCTCCAAGGCGGCGCACTTCATCCCCCTGCGAGGTCTCCCTACTGCCCTGGAGACGGCGGGCCTCCTCGTCCAACACGTGGTCAGGCTGCACGGGATTCCGGTGGACGTGGTCTCGGACCGGGGCCCCCAATTTTCATCCGAGGTTTGGAGATCTTTTTGTACCGCCATCGGAGCCAAGGTGAGCCTCTCCTCCGGCCATCACCCCCAGTCTAACGGGCAGTGTGAGAGGACCAATCAGGAGCTGGAGGCTGCGCTCCGCTGTGTTACTAGATCCAAGCCGACGTCCTGGAGCAACCATCTCGCCTGGGTGGAGTATGCCCACAACACCGCCCGCTCTTCTGCAACGGGGATGTCCCCCTTCAAGGCGTCCCTGGGTTACGACCCCCCGCTGTTTCCAGCGCAGGAGAACGAGGTAACTGTCCCCTCTGTTAGGGCGCACCTTAGGCAGTTCCGCTCCACCTGGGCTGCCGCGCGTCATGCGCTTTTACGCACAGCGGAGCGCAACAGGACCGTGGCGGACCGGCACAGGCGACCTGCCCCGGCGTACAGAGTTGGGCAACTTGTGTATGTGTCTACCCAGGACGTCACATTGAAAGGCGAGAGGAGGAAGCTGGCACAGCGATTCATGGGTCCCTTTCCCATCACCCGGATCATCAACCCGGTGGCTGTGCGCGTGGGTATTCCCCCCTCCCTCCGCATCCATCCCACTTTCCATGTGTCGAAGGTGAAACTGGCAGTCACTGACCCCCTTTGCCCTCCTCCTGCAGCGCAACCCGCGCCCCGGATGATTGGTGGCCATCCGGCCTGGTCCGTCTCCTCCATCCTGGACTCCCGGCGCCGAGGTCGTGGGTTGCAATACTTGGTGGACTGGGAGGGCTATGGGCCCGAGCATCGACAATGGGTGCCCCCGTCGTTTGTGTTGGACCCATCGCTCATCGCGGACTTCCACCGAGCGCACCCGGATAAGCCATCGCCAGGAGGCGCTGCTAGAGGGGGGAGTACTGTCACGCTGCGCCATTCATCAGCGGCGCCACCTGCTCACGCACCTGACAATCATCAGCGGCGAGGGATAAAGGCCGTCTCGCCCGGAGGCTCGGCCTGAAGCCGTCAGACTTCGTCCCTCACCGTTGTGAGCATACTTCTCTTCAGCATCACCTTTTTTGGTAAGAAGATCGCTTACCTCTCTTCTTCAGTCTTCTCCCCTGTGCACAGGTGGATTCCCCAGCGGCGGACATCTCCACTCCATCGCCCAATCCTCGCTGCTGTACGGAGCTCTCCAGGTGGCTGTCTTCCGGGCTTCGCCCCCTTGTTGTGCCAGCTGTCCTGACCCACCAAGTAAGTCCTTCTCTCGCCATAAATCCCTCCTGTGTTGGTGTATGCCCGTCACCCTCTCCCTGTGCTCTCTCCATAGGGTTGCTCGGCTGTACGGTCACCTGCCTCTGTGCCTGGAGCAGACACCATCACCAACACATTTACATCCCGCAGACACGCACTCATTCACTCCTGCTGTTAATAAACTCTTTGAACTACTCTAAGCCTGTGTGTGTGCGTCTCCTGAGCCGTGCATTATGTCAACTTACTTCTTACTTACAAATCTCTAAACAATCAGGCTCCTTTTTATTTAAAAGATCTGGTACTACCGTATTATCCTAACAGAGCACTATGCTCCCAAAATGCAGGATTACTTGTAATACCTAGAATCTCCAAAAGTACAGTGGGAAGCAGAGCCTTCAGTTATCAAGCTCCTCTCCTGTGGAACCAGCTGCCAATCTGGATTCGGGAGTCAGACTCGATCTCTGTTTTTAAGAACAGGGCTAAAACCTACCTTTTTGATATAGCCTACAATTAGGGAGGGATCATGTGTTTCTGAACCCTCCCTTAGTTATGCTGCTAATAGGTTTAGTCAGCCGGGGGACCTCCAATAATGCACTGGGCCTCACTCCTTTCTTCACTCTCAATGAAATATTTTTTTTCCTGGTCATTAACATCTGTTTGTTCTCTCCCATAGATTGAGTCCCCATCGTGCTGTTTGCTCTCTACATGTCTGTTCTTTTCATCTTCTCTGTCCCCTCACCCCCCAGCCAGTCGCAGCAGATGACTGCCACTCCCTGAGCCTGGTTCTGCTGGAGGTTTCTTCCTGTTAAAAGGGAGTTTTTCCTCTCCACCGTCGCCAAGTACTTGCTCACAGGGGATCGCCTGATTGCTGGGGTCTTTCTGCAACTGTGGGGGTTCCCCCTACAGTTGATAGTGCTATGAGATGACTGTTGTGAAATGGCGCTATATAAATAAAGCTGAATTGAATTGAATTGAATTGAATTGAACACAACCCTGTGGGACACCTGTGCTCGTGATGATGCTGGCTGAGGTCCTGTTTCCCATCCTGACAGACTGAGGCCTGCCAGTCAGAAAGTCCAGTAGCCAGTCACAGAGGGTGGGGTGCAGGCCAAGTACGGACAGTTTGTAGGTGAGTTTGTGGGGAATGACTGTGTCGAAGGCGGAGCTGTAGTCAACAAAGAACATCCTGATGTAGGAGTCGTTATCTTCCAGGTGGGAGAGAGAATAATGGAGTGCAGCAGCAATGGCATCTGAGGCGGACCTGTTGAGCCGGTAGGCATACTTCAGGGGGTCCAGGGTATCCGGTATGCTGTCCTGAATGAGGGCCAGCACCACTCTCTCGAAGCACTTAAGAGGAACAGTCTTTGAATGGATTAAGAATAATTTGAGTAACAGGTGTCAGTTTGTGCAATTGGGTGAATACAGGTCATCATGTTTGAGCATTGCCAGTGGTGTCCCTTAGGGGTCAGTATTGGGCCCTCAACTGTTTATTTTGTTTTAACTGATTTATGTAACATCTCTACTGTTTTAAATATGGTTTTGTTTGCTGATAATACTAATATATTTTGTTCTGGAAATAATTTAGATGTTTTATTCAATAAGATTCAGGTGGAAATGTATAAAATCAAAATGTAGTTTGACATGAATAAGTTCTCATTGAATTTGGAAAAAAAAACTAAATTAATGTTGTTTGGTAAGTGTGCTGCTGGCTCACAGGTGCAACTTTAGATTGCTGGTGTAAACATTCAAAGAGTAAATGAAAGTAAATTTCTGGGTGTTATAATAGATGAAAAGATAACATGGAAACCTCATATTATATACATACAATTGAAACTCTCAAGAACTGTCTCAGTGTTATATAAGGTAAAACATTTTTTTGGATCATAAATCACTTTTTTTCTTTATTCTTCACTTGTACCTTATTTAAGTTACTGTGTAGAAATGTGGAGAAACAATTACTGTATATGAGTTTACTGTCTTCAGTCACTGTACTTCAAAAAAAGACCAATAACAATTATTCATAATGTTGGATATTTGAATCATACTAAAGCATTACTTTTACAGTCTAAATTATTGAAATTTCTGGACATTGCTGAATTCCAAGCAGCACAAATAATGTTTAAAGTTAAAAACAATAATTTACAGCCAAATATTCTAAGATTTTTTTGTTTCTGTGAAGTTACTTAAAGTTAAAGGGGAGAATTTAAGTTGAAAACTTATAAGATACAAACTAGGATGAGAAGCTTTTGGGTTATTGTGTGAGGTATAAAATTATAGAATGGTTTGTCAAGTGACTTAAAGCAATGCTCAGGTATGACCCAGTTTAAAAAAAAGGGACAAGCAGATGATTTTCTGGAGGTACAGCAACATGAAAAATGATTGACTGATATGAGTTTTCTAGTCTGTTATGCTTTTGAGTGTGATAACGTTATAATATGTTGTGCTTATTCTTGATGGGGTTATTCTAAGTTTGGTCTAGATAATTATTTAAGGGGGCAGAATAAGTTGTTGATGTAGAAGGGGTGGGGTTTAAAAAGTTTATAATGTCCCCTCACTCCTTTTTGAGCATTGATGTTTAGTTTAATTTGACGCTACAGTTTATACTTGTGTTATTTATTTATTTATTAAAACTTGTTTTATTCATTTCTTGATGTATTTTCTCTCTTCATGCTCATGCTTAAAATAAATTTGATTGATTGATTGATTGATTAGATTGATAAATAATTATTAGCCTATAGTCTTTTAGCTCATTCACTCATATTCATGTAGGACTACCACAACTCTCCATGGTGTGCCTGTAGCCAAATTACAGCCAATTTCTATTCAGCGAGACCATATTCTGGGAACTGGCTCTGAGAGTACTATGATTAACCAGCCCTCTGCTTTTGTATGCAAAAGCACAACCAATATATAAAAAAGTGATATGAGAAGAGATTATTTTTTCAGAAAAGAAAAAACTGCCCTGAAATACTGTTCTGGACAGAAATACCCAGACAAATGTTCACAGATCCACATATGAATTCAAAGATTTGGTTCAGTGTCCACATGGAGAAGTGTAAGAATAGACATTGGCGGACAATGATCACCCCTGTTGTGAATGCAGATTGGGCACCCGTGTTTGTCAGAGACCTCTGAGCAGCTGAGTGAAGCATGGCAGTCCACCAACCACTCAGGACCTCTGAGGTGTCTCTCCTTTCTGCCTGAGTGAAAAATGAATCAAAGCTAAGAAGCAGAAATGACAACCGGTGTTCAGTCTAATCTCATTTCACAGGAATGGCTGACTTTTACTGAAACCGCCAGGAAGGCATGAAGTCTATCTCCCTCTGCTGTTCACAGCATAGCCAATCAGGTTGATGCAATGGCCGCCTCAGGCCGTAAAGGGGAAAAAAAAGCAGTAGATGGAACAGTTCGCATCACTGCTTATTTAAAGTGAGAGAGAGAAACTGGTTAAGGTGACAGACAAAAGAAATCTTGACAGAAGGAGGGGATGTGAGGTGATGCTGTGTTAACACTGTAGGTGACGCAATGCTGTTCCTGCACTATCTTGGGTAGGGTGATTATCACCATGAGCAGTTAGACGAGCACGCTTATTCCATTGCAGGGTGGCAGAGAGGGAACAGTGCAAACTGTGTTAAATTATCCTTCAGTATTTATCACAGAACCACAGACTGAAAAGATCTCATCTTTCATGCGCCTCGAAGAAAACACAAATCTCCGTTAATATCCCTTCTCATATCTCATTCACTATCACGAGTTTCATCCCGCATTAGCATTGCCTATTTTATTTAATCCTCACCCCCCTGTGCTTGTAAAAACGAGGAACAGAAAACGACGAAGCAGAAACCAGAGAGCTGTCACCCAGGCACATACAGTATGCTCCCATGACAGCCAGTGTCAGCAATCGAAACCGCCCCTCTCCCGCCATGAAACCCACAACACCATCTGTCTCAATAACCTGGGTTAGCAGTATAAATAGCTACTTTGTAGGCTTGTGTTTAAAAACCTAAAGGAAACGTGACATGAAATAAGATGAAATAGAGGAAGGCCAACAGGGAAAACCAAATGCAAGGGCGTAACTTTGTTTCAAACATTGGGGGGGGGGGGATCTCTGGCGTATAGACAGCCTAAGTCACGCCCCCTCCAGTTCTGCATATTGGACCTTAAATCGAAAAAAAAAAAATCTCTATTGAAATGAATGGCAAGAGCAACATTATCTTTTGATCCCGATCAAATTTTGCAACAAGTTACCCATATGATGTTTGTCAATTTAAGAAATAACTTTCCATATAATTAAAGTTGTCGGCTGTCATATAATAGAGTAATATTTAGTTTTTGTTTAAACGACTAGTGGACAACAACTCCCATCATCCCACATCACTAAACACAGTTACATTTTAGTGATGCAAAAAGCACTGATTTCTCATAGCAGTGACCCCTGCACTGACAGACAAGTCACTAGGATTAATCTTAACCTGACTCTTAGCTAAGTCACTATACAGTGGTAATAACAGAATGGATTTGCCTGACTGCTGCCCTCACCCTGTGTGGCTCTGTGAGGAAATCACATGAACAAACAGAAAATGTCACTTATGAGGACAAGTCTAAAATTCATCAGTTTGTCCAACAGAACATTATTATGACAATCTAGTCAGCAGTCTGTTCTCTAAGGCGCAAAGTTAATTTTTTATTATTACCTGGTCACTTGCGCCTCCTGTAATGCCTCACTCTCCCTCTGGTCACCTGGGCCACCTCTCTCCTCCCTCTCTCCCTCTTTGTTATCCTGCTGCTGTCACTTTCACATTCTTGCTCCGGACATACAGTCATGTGAAAAAATTAGGACACCCTTTATAAGCCTGTGTGTGTGTGTTGTTGTTTTTTTTAACATATTTGGATATGTGGATATTTAATATCAATGTTAAAAATACTGGGAGATTCACATAATACAACTAAACAATTAAAAATGAATTAAAGACTTTTTTCAAATTTTCTGTAAAATGTAATTCTAAACAAATATTGAGGAATAAATTAGGACCCCCCCATCTTTTTTAGGACACCCCCACATTCATTCCCACTTAAAATGGCTGAAATAAATTTAACAAAATGCAAATAAAACAAAAACAAGGTTAGACATAGATATGTGAACATTTCTTAATAATGAACTGAATATTGCCATTGTTGTGCATGTGTTCTGTAGGGCCTACAGAACACATGCACAACAATGGCAAAGTATTTGCATTTCTTGTACCAATTAAGAAGTGAAATTAGATAATTTCCCACAAAAACCTGAAAGCACCAGGGCACACTGGTTGAAAAACACATTACAACCGGGCTACTCGTGCTGAAAGGCAGGCAACCGACAAACTAGCCCCATTCCGAGATTTTTGGATCATGTTTCAAGCACAACTCTTTGTTTTAACCAAATAAAACATTTTAAGTGAAAAAAAAATACTTTGGTATTGCTTAATAATCCAATTAACAGTTAAATTTTGTGTGGGGTCCAAACGGACCCCAGTTGGTACTATTTGTATGTAAAATATGTTGGTAGGATGAGGGTTAAAGGGGTGTCCAAATTTTTTCACGACTGTAAAATAAGTTCAATTAATGTTCAAGTGGTTTAAGAGAGGTACTTCACTGACAATTTTGGAAGATGTAATTCATGCAAGAATTTCCCACGCAAAACACTTGGAAAGATGTAAATTGTCCTCCCCCCCTTTTTCCCTCTTAACGCAGCTTAACAGTGCTATCAGCAGGCACATTAGGTCATCTAGTTTATTTTGATACCATGTTCATCATTCTAGCCACAGAACTGAGGTTAATGCAGCTGCTGAGTGTGGATGAGGCTCACCACTGTGTAGCCATTTTTTACCAAGTAAATGAACTAAGGACACTATGTGTGATTTAGTCAGCTAGACTATGACAAAAGTAACAGTTATCCCGCCTGCAGAGGCATTATGAACACAGCACATCACACTCTAGGTGTGTTATATTTCACTCATTAAATGATAATAAATCTGTGAAATTTGTGACAAAATCATCCTGGTATTAAAAACCTACTCTGGAGTCATCACCTAGGCATTTAATTTTTTTACAATGGCATTCAGTTTTCAAATTTAGGATTCAAGTATTTGCCCCCCCCCCCCCATAAAAGGTAAACAACAAATTTACCTTTACCAAATTTACCAGAAAAAATGTGCAAATTTAGGAAAAAATAGTATAAATTCTCAAGAAAAAAGTAGCAACTTGATGGTAGTCAAAAAATGATTTTAAAAAATCTGAAATTTAAATTATTTTGCAAATATGTTCGGAAAAATGTTTATTTTCCATGACAAATTTATGGAAAATGCTACATTTTTGTGAGAAACTGAATTTAGGGGCAAATAACATGGGGGGGTACTGCACATTTATACAAAAAGGAGGCAAATTTGCAAGAACAAAATGTCTCTGATTTACAAGAAAAGCTGTAAAACTATGACAAAAAAGTTGCACACACGAAAAAGTGTCATTAGAAATGCCATAGTGCTACATAAAACACTGAAGTTTACTAAGGGAGAAAAAAGATTGGAGAGAATATTTTGATCCCCAAAAGTCGGTAGTGAGGACAGCTCTAACTTTAAATGGGTTTATAATTTGCATTCTCCAGGTGCAGCACAGCGTTCTGCAGAGACCCCTACCTGACAGGAAAAGCAACAGGCTGGAGGAGGTGACAAATGCTGCAAAAAATGCTGAAAGAAGCATTGCAACTTTTTAGTTATTAATTAATTTAATTTTTTAGTGCTCCCTTTATTGCAAATGGACCCTGAAACACCAACAAACTTAAAAGATACAGTATTAAGGTGATGAATCATACTAGGAGCTAAATCACTATACAGTGATAAGCCATCAATATCTCAGTGTTTGGTCACTGTCTAATTTGTGTAATGCTGTCTGATGATTAAATAAAATGGGAACAGAAAACTAGAAATGTACTGTAATTATAAGCTCAATAATTAAATTAAATAAATAAATCAGTGATGCTGTACTGTAATGCTTTTAAACTCATTTTAACATGTAAATAAAGTTATGAAAAGTTTAAGAATATGAAATGCATCTATTCTTTCATTCATCTATTTGGTGTTTGTTTCTTATATATTTGTTTAGATACTCTGTTGTGCAGTTGTGGTATTTTAACAGAGGATAGAAGATCTGAAAATGATCTGTAGGGAAAATAATCAATGTCTTTTAATTGAATTTTAAAATTATCAAAATCATGACGTTTTAAAAATACAGAACAGTTTAAGGTTAATTTGAATTTTGTGGGGATGACAAGCAATATTTAAAGGCATTTATATTTAAGGACCGGTGGTTGGAGTAGATTTTGTTTGTACTTGATAAATGTTCGAAGCTGCTAACATTTTGATGAATGCTGAACCACATAAATTTCATTCTAACAGTTGATGAACAAAACCATTCTGATCACATTTCATGAATGATTAATACAATGTAAAGACCAAATTTACATGAGAAAAGCTAATCATTTCTCAGATCAGCTAAATCCTACCAGGTAGCACAATTATTCAAAGGTGTCAACCAGCTAACTTCACACAACATTTCACAAGCTAAATCAATTATATGATATTTACCTAGTTTTGGACAGAGGTTTTGGTCCGTTTGTTTGACAAGTTCAACCAATTTAAAATGGTTTGTTGCCCTTGTGGAGCTCGTTTTGTCATGAACCCTCCCATGCGCTTTTCCAGTGCGCACGGCGAGGGGTGAAATAATGAGGATTTATGTGCTGGGTTCCACCACACACATTTATTAACATAAAGACTTACAAAAGGGTTTGACAAAACACTTAGCATGGACGTTCGGATGCCGACATCGTCCCACAGCCGGAATTGCTAGAGGGACGCAGAAGAACCACGGACTGCGGGGAGTGGATACACGCCGTAGGAGCTGACAGTTCACTGATGCACACAAGCAGGCAGACGATCAGTTAGACAAAGACCCAGCAGTGCGTGACTGGCAAAAGGCACTTAAGTACACGCACTGTTGGTTATGGTAAATGAGGACCGGGAAAGATAATTAACAGGGCTGGGAACAGCTGATGGTAAAGAGAGCGAGAGGGGGCATGGCTGAACCGGCAGACTGTCAGCAGTCCTCACAGAAAATAGGTCACAGAGGCTGTCTAACAGCTGCCAGTCCAACAGCGGCTAAGGATAAGGACTATAGACAGCAATACATAACATACACATAAGCTGCAGCACCTAGACCCACAGAGAGGGCAGGACCGAGCCGACTCGGTTCCTGAAACGTTTCATGTTCTCTCACTGAGCTGAATGCCTTCCATACCAGCATCCCCACCTGCCACCCTTATAACTGACTCCAACTCATGCAAGGACCGGTTGGGCAATACCAAGTCTGCAGCAGTTGGGGATACATTGTCTGATTATTAGAAATGTTACTTTTTGTTGCTTGCAAATGAAAAAACGACAACTTCTTCATACTTGATTGAGTTGTAAATATTTTTTTATTAATTATAGTGATTTGATTATTGGGGGGGTATAACCCATCTAACCCCCCATAAATTATGCCTATGGCCAAACGACAAAAGCTTAAGAAAAAGGTACTTTAAGCAACTTTAATTTTTTACTTAAAAACATAATAAGCAGCTTGTAAGCTGTGCTATCTCGAGACCACTTGTTTATTTATCGGGTTTTTTTGTAAGGTGTCCTTGGGTTTACTGAAAGGTGCCAAATCAAAGTTGTTATTATTATTATTAATGAATCTGAACATACATCACATAAAATGCTATTGGTTTTACTAGTGATGGGCCATGAATTTTACACAGAGAATTCAATGGACCAGTAGCGCATGGGCAGTGAGGGTGGGGTGGGGCTACTAGCAATAATTTAATAGCAGTTTTGAATTCCTTATGCACCAATTCAACAAGTGCTATCTTTGCATTAAGTTGGGAGAGGTTATTGTTAATTGAGACCAAAATGTTACTGACCTCTGTGCAGGATTTTTCATGCAGCAAGAGATGCCAGCCGGCATGCCGATGGCTGCACTGGAAGCTGTAGCAGCGTCATTTACAATATTTGCAATAAAGTTTGTCCAAAAAACAAACAAAAAAAGCTGTAGCAATGTTGTGCCAAACTGTTGTAAGAACAGATTCATTAATTGCACCGACTATTTCTTGCCTTGAATGAACACTTGCACTTGAACACTTTTTGCTGTTTTTTTTAATGATGTCAGATAAAATGTACTCGTGTAGCGATAAAAGCTACAATGTGTGCATGCATGGGTGTGTGTGTGTGTGTGTGTGTGTGTGTCTGTGTGTGTGTCTGTGTGTGTGTCTGTGTGTGTGTCTGTGTGTCTGTGAGTATGACCAAGGAGGTTATAATTTCTCAGAGACCTAAAACCTCCTTGGCCAAACTATTCATGTGTGATTTTCTCAGTTGAGCACCATCCTGTCCTAACATTTTCACAACAACTAACTGGTCAGGTGATATGAGTCTGTTAATACTGACAAAGACAAAGAACTAATTAATATATTAAATAATAATATCCATCCATCCATCTTCTACCGCTTTTCCAGAGGTCTGGGTTGCAGAGGCAGCAGTTCAAGCAGAGAAGCCCAAACTTCTCTCTCCCCAGCCACCATCTCCAGCTCTTCCGAGAGGACACCAAGGTGTTCCCAGCCTAACGGGGAGACGTAATCTTTCCAGCGAGTCTCCTCCCAGTGGAACGTGCCCAAAACACCTCAAGTGGGAGGCGTCCAGGAGGCATCCAGATCAGATACCCAATCCACCTCTCCTGGCTCCTTTCAATGTGGAGGAGCAGCAGTTCTACTCTGAGCCTCTCCCGGATGACTGAGCCCTATCTCTAAGGGTGAGTCCAGCAATCCTACTAAGAAAACTCATTTCAGCTGCTTGTATCCGCGATCTTATTCTTTCGGTCATTACCCAAAGCTTGTAACCATAGGTGAGGATAGGAACGTAGAGTGACCAGTAAATCAAAAGCTTTGCCTTAGAGCTTAGCTCCCTCTTCACCACAATGGACCGGTACAACGTCTGCATCACTTCAGATGCTGCTCCGATCCATCTGTCAATCTCTCATTTCATTCTCCACTCACTCGTGAAGAAGACCCCAAGATACTTAAACTCCTCCACTTGGGGCAGGGGCCTGTCCCCAACCCGGACAGGACAATCCACCTTTTTCCAGCTGAGGACCATGGACTTGGACTTGAAGGTGCTGATTCTCATCCCAGCCACTTCGCACTCAGTGGCAAACCGTCCCAGTAAGACCTGTAGGTCATTGCTGGATGAAGCCAACAGGACAACATCATCTGCAAACAACAGAGATGGGATCTTGTGGTCACCAAGCATGACACCCTCCGTTCCCTGGCTGCACCTAGAAATCATGTCCATAAAAATTATGAACATGATGGGTGACAAAGGGCAGCCCTGGTGGAGTCCAACTGTCACCGGGCATGAGAGCGACCAAATGTTGACAACACGAACCAAACCCTCACAACAGTAGTATAGTGCGCCACCACTGCGCCACCTGCACGGTGGCGCAGTGGTTAGCACTGCGGCAGCACAGTTTACCCTTGGCCGGGGGATTGTGGGGATCGTGGGATCGTGGGTTCGATCCCAGCCCCCGACCAACAGTGATCTGTGTGGAGTTTGCATGTTCTCCCCGTGTTGCGTGGGTTTACTCCGGGATTTCTCCGGTTTCCTCCCACATGCCCAAAACATGCATGTTAGGTTAATTGGCTGTTCTAAATTGTCCCTAGATATCTGTTTCCTATAGGCCCTTAGAATAGAGGGTTAGTATTAATGAAAGCGCTTTGAGTGGTCTTTGTGACTAGAAAAGCGCTATATAAGTGCAGGTTAGTTAGTTAGTTAGTTAGTTAGTATAGAGACCGGATAGCTCATAAAACCAAGCCCGATATTCCATACTCCCGAAGCACCCCCCCCCCCCCACACGCACACACACACACACAAAAAAAACAATGAGGGACACTGTCAAATGCCTTCTCCAAGTCCACAAAACACATGTAAACTGGTTGGGCAAACTTCAACAAACCCTCAAGGATTCTCGAGAGGGTAAAGAGTTGGTCCGATGTGCCACTCCCAGGACGAAAACCACATTGCTCCTTCTGAATCCAAGGTTTGACCATCTGACATGGTTAGGGACCCAGGAGACAGACGCTGACACGAGTAGATATTTGACAATTATTCTTTATTAATATTATGTGCGTGTAGTGCGTGAGTGAGTGAGTGCGTGGCTGTCTGGTCACTGGAGCTGAGCGTATCCTGTGGCGACCTGGCAACCCTGGAACACACAAGCACAAACAATTACAGCTGTCCGTTAGAATGGGAGACTTGAAGCTTGTGATGCTTACATGCAGGCGCCACAGAGTAGATCTTGCTGGCTCCGAGTGCCCGTGTGATGTGGTGCTCGTGGTGCTCGACGTAGCGGAGGTGAGGCGGAACTCCGTGGAGGAAGAGATGGTGTCCCGTCAGCTGGGGTAGTTAATCCGCCACCAGGGAGGTCCGCCTGTGCACAGGGGAAAAGGCTAGGAGAGGATGAGTGCTGAGGTTGCTTACTTGACTTGACTTGGCGTGAAGTCCTGGTCTTGGCTTTGGCTTGAGGTCGTGATCTCAGTGCATTGCTGGGCAAAGGCGACAGACGACTCCATGCCGAGCCGCCAGTAGTTCTGGCTTTTAAAGGCTGCTGAAACCTGCCGGTGTGTGCGCAGCTGATGATGATGATGCTGACAATGACGGCCCAGCGGCCGCCATGACACCATCGGCTGAACTCTCCTCTCCAGTGCCTTGGCATAGACTTTCCCAGGGAGGCTAAGGAGTGTGATCCCTCTAAAGCTGGAGCACACCCTCCGGTCCCCTTTCTTGAAGAGAGGAACCACCACCCCGGATTACCATGCCAAAAGCACTGTCTTCGATTTCCACCCAATGTTGCAGAGGCGTGTCAACCATGACAGCCCTACAACATCCAGGGTCTTGAGGTACTCAGGGTGACTCTTGTCCACCCACGGGACCCGGCCACCAAGGAGCTTCTTAACCACTTTGGCAACCTCAGCCCCTGTGATAGGCGAACCATCTCCCTCATCCACAAGCCCTGCTTTCTCTGTGGAAGGTGTGTCAGTGGGATTGAGGAGATCCTTGAAGTATTCCTTCCACCGTCCAACGATATCCCCAGTCAAAGTCAGCAGCGCCCCATCCGCACCATACACAGTGTGGACAGGGAGCTGCTTCCCTCTCCTGAGCCGCCGAACAATTTGCCAGAATCTCTTTGAGGCAGACCAAAAGTCTTGTTCCATGGCCTCACCAAATTCCTCACATACCCGAGTTTTTGCTTCAGCCACCACCCAAGCTGCACTCTGCTTGGCCTGCCGGTGCACTTCAGCTGCTTCGAGAGTTCCACAAGCCAACCAAGCTCAATAGGACTCCTTCTCCAGCTTAACGCCCCCCCTCACCACTGGTGTCCACCACTTGGTTTGGGGGCTGCCACCACGAGATGCACCAACAACCTTGTGGCCACAGCTCTGGGCAGCCGCTTAAAGAATGGAGGTGGAGAACATGGTCCATTCAGACTCCATGTCTCTAGACTCCCTTGAAATGTGGTCGAAGTTCTTCTGGAGGTGGGAGTTGAAGACCTCCTGGGCAGAGGCCTCAGCCAAACATTTCCAGCACACCCTTACTATACATTTGGGTCTACCAGGTCTGAATGGCATACTCCCCTGCCATTGGATCCAACTCACCATCAGGTCATGATCAGTTGACAGCTCTGCACCTCTCTTTACCTGAGTGTCTAAGACATACGGTCGCAGGTCTGATGACACGATAACAAAATCGATCATCGACCTGCAACCTAGGGTGTCCTGGTTCCAGGTGCACATATGGACATCCTTATGCTTGAACATGGTGTTCGTTATGGACAAACTGTGGTTAGCACAGAAGTCCAATAACTGAATACCACTCGGGTTCAGATCGGGCAGGCCGTTCCTCCCAATCACCCCCTTCCAGGTTTCACTGTCGCTGCCCATGTGCGCATTGAAGTCCTCCAGTAGGACAATGGAGTCTCCTAGAGGGGCACTCTCCAGCACCCCAGTCAGAGACTCCAAAAAGGGTGGGTACTCTGAACCATCATTTGGTGCATAGGCACCCGAAGATGCAGGGAAACAACTCTTTCATCCACCATGGAAAACTCCAATATAGAGGCAGCCAGGTGGGGGGATAGAAGAATACCAACCCCTGCTCGTCGCCTCTCGCCCGGGGCAACTCCAGAATAGGCCAAGCTCCAGCCCCTCTCCAGGAAACTGGTTCCAGAACCAGAGCTGTGAGTTGAGGTGAGGCCGACTATATCTCGCCGGTATATTTCAACCTCATGCACCAGCTAAGGCTCCTTCCCCACCAGAGAGGTGACATTCCATGTCCCAAAAGCCAGTTTAGGAAACCTGGGATCAGAACGCCAAGGTCTCTGCCTTTGACCGCCACCTGATCCACATAGCACTGGACCCCCACGGTCCCTCCTGCAGGTGGTGAGCCTACTGGAGGGCGGACCCATGTAACTACTTGGGGCTGAGCCCGGCCGGATCCCATGGGCAGAAACCAGGCCACCAGGTGCTAGCCATTGAGCCCCTCCCCCAGGCCTGGCTCCAGGGTGGGGCCCTGTAACCCCATACCAGGCGGGGTACACTGAGTCCTTGTTCTAACATTCATCATAATAATAATATCATTTTTTTATTATATAATAATATAATAATAATATATTCGGAAAAATATTTATGTATTTTATTTTACATGAGCATCTGGCCCTCACAGTGTCTGCCGAGAAAATTTCTGGCCCTTGGACAAATGACCCCGATTTACACTGAAGGCAACGCAGACTTTTTTTTTTTTTAATTTTACCTAGCACCTTAATTTATCTATTGATGTTATTCATTATCTTTTCATTTTTCTCATCATTTCACACCAAATATGGGGACCATAGCTTTGTGATGCATGAATAAAGTTTTTCTTTACCTCCTCTGACTATGGGGATTGTTAAATTTTGCGTGTGAAAACAGCAGTGGGCCTCTATTTCAGCAAAAGGACTGTGTGGTAAATTCAGAACCATCATCTTTGTCCTGTTTTGTGAGTTAATTCTTCCAATACTTGCACTTTTCTAATGGAAAAAAAGACATTTTTATTTTATCATGACAAATAAGTTTTGCTGCAAAACGAAAGCAATGTTGAAGAATTTCAAAAGGTGAAAGCATTCTAAAATAACCAGAGCTTAATTCTTTTTCTGTCACTGTAAGATTTTTGTAATGTTTTAAAACGTTAGATACTAATTTAATTCATGCTGGACTGAGAAATGGTTATTTTTAACATTCAATTAGACCATTTAGTAACAACCTTTCTACAAGTGTGCAGAAAGTTTTTAGGCTTTTAAGTTTCACCAAATGTCTCCACAGTGAACTGCCACCTTAAAAGGGGGATGCTACTAGAAACCCCTTTTTTTTATTCTTGTCTTATTGATGTTGAAGCAGTAGGATACAGAAATACATTTGATATTGCAGCAGTCTTTCTCACAGCAGTAGTGCAAATAAGTAGTATAAATAAGTATTGAACACATTTTTTTTTTATTACTTATTTTGTACCCGTAGGTAGATTTGTTTTGCAGTCTGGTGACAAACCACCGGTCGGTTGCTGCGTGCGCAAACGCCCCTTAACTCCTTAACCTGCACACATGAAGAAAAAGAGGTCATTTCAGCTGGTTAAATCCTGACTGATAGCTTTTAAAAAGGTCTGTGAATATCAGCTTGTCACACCACAAAGGACCCATGATGGGTAGAAGCAAAGAGCTCTTTCTAGACCTTCACAACCTTATTGTTGCAAAATATAATGATGGCATTGGTTACAGGCACATTTCTAAACTGCTGAATGTTCCAGTGAGCACTGTTGGAGCCATCATTCGGAAATGGAAAGAACATCCTTTTACCATAAACTGGAAAGGACCAGGAGCTTCTTGCAAGATTTCTGACAGATGAGTCAAATGAATTATCAGAAGAGTTATCCAAGAGCCAAAGATCACTCGTGGAGACCTCCAGAAAGACCTGGAGTTAGCAGGTACTGCTGTTTCAAAGAAAACAATAAGTAATGCACTCAACCGACATGGGCTCTATGCCTGCTCACCACGCAAGACTCCATTGCTGAAGAAAAAGCATGTTGAAGCTCATTTAAAGTTTGCTGCACAACATTTGGGCAAGCCAGTAAAATACCAGGAGAATATAGTCAATCAGATGAGATCTAAACTGAACCTTTTGGGTGCCACAACACACAGCATATTTGGAGGAGAAATGGCACTGCACATCCCATCATTATATTTATATTTTACTGGGTAATTTAACTAACTGTAATGCTGTTGAGCGTTTCAGCGCTCCTGCACTGTGTATATAGCTGTGTACATATGTATATCTACTTATTTTCTGCTTTTGGCGAGCCAATTCTTATCTTATTATTTTATTTACTATCCCTCTGAGTGCCGCTATCCCTGTGCTGCTGCAATCCTGGAATTTCCCAATTGTGGGACTAATAAAGGCTTATCTTATCTTATTATGGTGTGGTGGTGTTTTTCAGCACATGGTACAGGCAGACTTCATGTAATTGAAGGAAAGATGGACACATGTACACAGACATCCTTGATAAGAATCTGTTGCCATCTGCCAAGATGCTGAAGATGAAATGAGGGTGGACATCTCAGCAAGACAATGATCCCAAACACACAGCCAAGGAAACTCTCAACTGGCTCCAGAGAAGGAAAATAAAGCTGCTAGAATGGCCCAGTCAGTCACCTGACTTGAATCCAGTTGAAAATCTATGGGACGAACTGAAGATCAGAGTTCATAGAAGACATCCATGGAACCTTCAAGATTTGAAGACAGTTTGTGTGGAAGAATGGACTAAAATCACTCCTGAGCAATGCCTGCCCCTAGTTTCTCCATACAGGAGGCATCTGGAAGCTGTTATTACCAACAAAGGCTTTTTTACTAAATATCAAGTGAATTTCACCAGGTGTGTTCTATACTTATTCCCTTTGTCATTCCACTTTATTAAATATAACTTGTTTTGTGAACACAGTTGCCTTGATGTCTTTGTATGTTTGGATTACTTGGGTTGTTACTGATATCTGGTGAAAATCTCAGGTCAATGGCTCCATCAGAATGAGAAAAATGTTGATGTGTTCAATACTTATTGTCCCTGCTGTATACTCTGCTAAAATGTGATAGGAAGCTGTTTTAGATTCAGCTGTATGTGTCAGAACAGAATCTGAAAGGTGAAATTTTCCACCCAGTTATTGAATTCACGCTTGTACTTTTTTAAGTGATGCAGTCACATGAAAGACTGTTGCCCTTGTTTGTCTGTTGGAAAAGTTCAGGAGGTGGGGCAGAAGAGCCAAATTTTGATATCTGCGTATAAGAGTTGCAAAATTATCACTTTGTAGAAAGAACAAGGTGAGGAAGCCTGTCAGGGCTGTGGTGACAGGCGTTAATTGGCAGGTGAGACAAGTAGTGGGAGGAGGGGTCAGAAAGGGCAAGATGCAGCAGCAGAAAGATTCAAAAGAAGGTAAACTAAAGACAGAACTGCCTACATTGCACACTGAAGCAAGGAATGGTGATAAATGGAAAGGGTTGTCCTTGAGGAGTTGGATGAGTGAGGAGACGTTGAGGTTATGGAGAATGAACATACAACAGAGAGAGAGAGAGAGAGAGAGAGAAATGAAATAAAGTTGATCAAAGGAAGGATCTGTAATGACCAAACACACTGTCAAGCTGACTTTGCAGGATAAATGAATTCATCCTAGGCTTAAATGGCTTACAATCTCTATTAGACAAGCTGCCCTTAAAATGAACCAAATTCAAGTATGTGTGTGTAGAGTTCTGCAGATAAAATGATAGCCACTTTATAAACGGTTTTTGATTATGATGTATGACGTGATTTATTTAAAAAAGTATGACTCTCAAAAGTTGGTTCAGGTATCTTTACATTTACGATAAATTTTGACATTTTTTTCCCCAAATTCCTTACAATGTATATATTATCTACTGTAAACAGTAGGCAAATTGGTGTCCTTAACAAAGGTGGTGATGATGTTAGGGGTATTTACAAATTTGGCGTAAGGTACATATTAGAATAATATTTAGAATAACATGCTGACCTTTAATAATATTAACATAAAAACTAAAGGGTTCCTCTATCATCAGAGTTGAATACACCAAGTCTAAAAACATCTTACTTTTTGGAAAATAAATGAAAGTGCCCTAATGGCTTTTGAGAAACTCTAGCTACATTCCGATCCACAGTGTACTTCAACTGTATTCCCTACTCCCTGCTCTGTTCTCAGGGAATATCAGTAAGTTAACTGCCGTTCACAAAATTTCTCCATTTGAAACACCCTGTAACCGTCAGCTCCCTCCTCTGTGCGTTACCACGGTAACCATGGACATGTACTGATACTATGGTGGATAATTTATATTTCCTTAATAAAATATATTTTTATTACAATCAGTTCATCCATCCATCCATCTTCTACCGCTTTTCCGCAGGTCCGGGTCGCGGAGGCAGCAGTTCAAGCAGAGAAGCTCAGACTTCCCTCTCCCCAGCCACCTGCTCCAGCTCTTCAGAGGGGATACCAAGGCGTTCCCAGACCAGCTGGGTGACATAGTCTCTCCACCGAGTCCTGGGTCTGCCCCGGGGTCTCCTCCCAGTGGGACGTGCCTGAAACACCTCAAGTGGGAGGCGTCCATCCTAATCAGATGCCCATACCACCTCAACTGACTCCTTTCAATGTGGAGGAGCAGCGGTTCTACTCTGAGCCTCTCCCGGATGACTGAGCTCCTCACCCTATCTCTGAGGGTGAGTCCAGCAATCCTACGGAGAAAGCTCATTTCAGCCGCTTGTATCCGCGATCTCGTTCTTTCGGTCATTACCCAAAGCTCGTGACCATAGGTGAGAGTAGGAACGTAGATTGACTGGTAAATTGACAGCTTTGCCTTAGAACTAAGCTCCCTCTTCACCACAACAGGCCGGTACAACGTCCGCATCACTGCGGATGCTGCTCCAATCCGTCTGTCGATCTCTCGCTCCATTTTCCCCTCACTCGTGAACAAGACCCCAAGATACTTAAACTCCTCCACTTGGGGCAGGAGCCTGTCCCCAACCCGGAGAGGACAATCCACCTTTTTCCGGCTGAGGACCATGGACTCGGACTTGGAGGTGCTGATTCTCATCCCAGCCGCTTCACACTCAGCGGCAAACCGTCCCAGCAAGAGCTGTAGGTCATTGCTGGATGAAGCCAACAGGACAACATCATCTGCAAACAACAGAGATGAGATCTTGTGGTCACCAAGCATGACACCCTCCATTCCCTGGCTGCGCCTAGAAATCCTGTCCATAAAAATTATGAACAGGATCGGTGACAAAGGGCAGCCCTGGCGGAGTCCAACTCTCACTGGGAATGACTCCGACCGAGTGTTGGCAATACGAACCAAACTCTCACAACGGTCGTACAGAGACTGAATAGCTCGTAACAACAAGCCCGATACCCCATACTCCCGAAGCACCCCCCACAAAAATCCACGAGGGACGCGGTCAAATGCCTTCTCCAAGTCCACAAAACACATGTAAACTGGTTGGGCAAACTCCCACGAACCCTCAAGAATTCTCGAGAGGGTAAAGAGCTGGTCCGATGTGCCACGGCCAGGACGAAAACCACATTGCTCCTCCTGAATCCGAGGTTCGACCAACGGCTGGACTCTCCTCTCCAGTACCTTGGCATAGACCTTCCCAGGGAGGCTGAGGAGTGTGATCCCTCTAAAGTTGGAGCACACCCTCCGGTCCCCTTTTTTGAAGAGAGGAACCACCACCCCGGTTTGCCATGCCAAAGGCACTGCCCCCGACCTCCACGCAATGTTGCAGAGGCGTGTCAACCATGACAACCCAACAACATCCAGGGCCTTGAGGTACTCAGGGCGAATCTCGTCCACCCAAGCTTTCTAAAATTACAATCAGTTGATATAAACAATAACCAACATCAGTTTAGCTTGTTATTAACGTTAGCAACAATAGTTTGTTTTATTCATATTTGAGGCGCAATGGTTTATGGGTAATCTTCTTGTCAAGTTCCAGTGAAGTGATGCACTGTTGTTCACTTCTTCCCCGCACAGTTCTCAGTTCCCTTTGAACTGAAGACCATTCGCTCCCTTCGATTTGGAATCTCAGTTAATATGGCGGATACCCCGTGCAGTCCACTTCAGAGTATATTATTGGGTGATCAGAATGCAGTTTATGTCCAAATGGAGTTTTAATTACCATTCTGAAATTACTCTGTCACAACGTAACCATAGTAACTGTAAGCAAATTAGCGGAGGAAGTTTAATTTCATAGTTTGTGAACAGACACTTTTCAGAATCCAGTCGTCAGAAAGTGTGAACCTGAACCAATTCCATATGACAGTGATGATTCGCTCTGCTTGCCTAATTCTCAACAGCTGCGCGCACACCTGCGCTCCCTCATCACCAGAGCTATTTAGGCCGTGCTGCCCACAGATCAGCGCGGAGTCGTCTTACTCCTTGGTCTGATGAGACCTGCACTCGTCTTCGTCTTTCTCAGAGTCTCCCTCCTCGTAGTTTGCGTTCGTCAAAGAACCTTGCCTCTCTTCATCATTCACCTGGAAGGGCCTACGTCTCCTCGACAAGTAAGCCATCCATTTTCTCATCATTATTCTACGCTCTAATCCCCTGTGCACAGGTGGGGATCCGTGGTGGTGGACCTCTTTCCCCTGGCGGAGGACCGAGCAGCACTACACCTCGACTACACTACCATCCCCACGATCCACAATCAGGACAGTGGACGCTGTCTTCCTGGCCGGAGCCTTCGGGACTAACCTGAGCTATTCTCCACCTCATCGACAGTAAGCTCTATTCATCACTGTACATTCCCTCCTGAGTTCAGACACTAATCCTGCCTGTCTTTGCTCACTCCTAGGGTTGCCAGGCTGCACGGTGCTCTGCTCGCCCCGGCTGCACATCCACACATACATGCACGCACACACACACTCAGCACACAATAAAGATAATTGAATCTACTTTTGAGTCTGTGTCTGCTCACTGGGTCCTAAAACCATGTCAGTATGACTCTGCCAAAATGACCCAGCAGACAGTGTGCTAGCGCGCAAAGTTAACATCTTGGAGGCTCGAGTAGGTCAGTTATCACACCAGCAACAGGTAATACTCCGGAAACTCCGGTTTCCTCCCACAGGCCAAAAACATGCAGGTTAGGTTAATTGGAGACTCTAAAGTGGCCCTAGGTGTGAATGTGTGTGTGAATGGTTAAGGGATAGTGCCGTACCGTGGCTGCTTCATCCATCCAGGTGGATGCCCTCAATTTCCCCTCTGGGGATCAATAAAGTATACAAAGTCAAAGTCAATTCAAAGTTAATACTCACCCAGCTGGTCCAAATTAATTACTGGCTGGATTGCCTGTCGGGTCCTCAGGCCTTCCCTCTGACTTCAGGTAGCGCCACTGCTCCCGCCAGCGCCCAGCCTGCTCAGTCTCCATCATCCCGTCTGACACCGATTCCCATGCCCACTCACTTTAACAGCAAGCTAGGGGAGGCTAGGGAGTTTCTATTACAGTGCGGGATAGTCTTTCAGCGGGTGCCCAGGGATTTTCCTAAAAGTCACAGCCATATAGGCTACGTAGTTAATCTCCTGAATGGCTAGGGCTGACTATGCTAATATGACCTATGACCAGTTTGTTAGCAAGTTCAGCGAGGTTTTTGACCACTCCAACCGTGACAGTGTGCTCACCTCCCGGCTGCTTAACTTAAGACAAGGAAACAAATCCATTGCCGACTATGCCGTAGATTTCATGGAGGTGGGGTGGGAGGATGCCTCGCTTCATAGCATCTTCATCAGGAGCCTTAGCCCTAGCCTGCGGGATGAGCTAGCCCGCCTAGAGAAACCCAGTAGGTTAACCGAGCTTATCTCTCTAGCCATTAGCCTAGACAATCGGTTGAGGGAGCAGGCCACCGAGCGTAAGGCTTCCGGTCACTCAGGCACCCAGTTTCGCCGCTCCCTGCAGCCCCAACTGCTGGCCCTACCTCCTTCTGATTCTCTTGACTCCCCCGAGCCAATGGTAATAGGCAGTCCAAACTACCGCTAGTGGAGAAACAGCGCCGCCGTGAGTTAGAGCTATGCCTCTATTGCGGCAGCGAGGAGCATGAGGTAGCTACAGTACCTGTCCCATATGGCCAAAAGAGGGAGTCCATGCGTTGCAGTAGGGGGACTCACAGACTCACCTCAATACAACCCCCTCACTAGATTCCTATTACACATCTGTTTTGTCCATAACCAGACTGAGATAGCCACACACGCTCTAGTGGATTTGGGGGCCGAGCAGAGCTTCATTTCTGGGGAACTGGCAACCCAGTTGGGGCGTCCGTATCACCAATTAAGGACCCCCCTGAAACTTACCACCCTGTCTAAAGCCCCACTGGCTGTGGTATCTAAGCAGACCACTCCAGTTTCAGTCATTGTATCTGGGAATCATCAGGAGCAGCTCAGGTTGTTTGTGCTGCCGGTGTCCACCTCTGCTGTTATCCTCGGCTACCCCTGGCTCCGATTATACAACCCTTCTATTGACAGGCGCTCGGGGAGCGTAGTCTCTTGGAGCTCATTCTGTCTCAGTGCCTGCCTTCAGTCCGATGCTTGCTCGCCATCCGTGCCCCTCGGTGTCCTCATCACCCTCCCCCACCCGATCTGTCCAAAGTCCCCCAGGAATATCATGACCTGGGGACCGCTTTCAGTAAGACCCAAGCCCTATTCCCCCCCCCCCCCCTCCACACACACACACACCACCCATACGATTGTGCCATCAACCTCCGGGCTGGAGCTCCGCTACCATTGAGTCGGCTCTACAGCCTGTCAGCACCGGAGCGGGAGGCTATGGAGACTTTTATTAAGGAGTCATTAAACTCAGGCATAATCCAGCCTTCGTCCTCAATGGTGGGGGCGGGCTTCTTCTTCGTGGGCCAGAAAGACGGCTTGCTGAGGCCCTGCATCAACTTCCGGGAGCTCAGCAATATCACAATCAAGGACAAACGCACACTTCCCTTGACCAATACGGCATTTGATTCCCTCCAGGGGGCCTCCTGGTTCACCAAGCTTGGCCTCCGCAATGCTTACCATCTGGTGTGGATTCGGGAGGGCGATGAGTGGAAAACAGGGTTCCAGACCCCTAGCAGTCATTTCAAATATCCCGTAATGCCGTTTGGGCTGGCTAATGCCCCCGCCGCATTCCAGCGCCTTATCAATGATGTGCTGAGGAATTTTTTGGGCTCATTTGTCTTTGTTTACTTGGATGACATCCTGATTTTTTTCTCAGTCCTTGGATGAGCATCGGGTGCACATGAGACGAGTCTTGCAGTGGCTACTTGAGAACAAACTCTTTGTGAAGGCTGAGAAATGTGAATTCCACGCCTCCAAGATGTCATTCCTGGGGTTCATCATTTCTCATAATGAGGTCATTGCGGACCCTGATAAGGTAAAAGTCCCTCCCTGCTCTCCCTCCTCCCAGAAGCAACTCCATCAGTTCCTGGGATTCGCCAATTTCTACCGCCGTTTCATCAGAAACTATAGTATTATTGCCCTGCCTCTGACTCGTCTCACCTCCTCCTAGGTGCCGTTCCGGTGGACGGATGAGGCCAAGGCGGCCTTTGCCAACCTGAAATCTCAATTTTCCTTCTCTCTAATCTTGGCACAGGTGGATCCCGCTCTGCGATGCCTGGTGGAAGTGGACACCTCGGACTCTGGCGTAGGAGCCATGCTTTCCCAGTGCTCCCCGGTAGATGATAAGTTCCGCCCCTGTGCGCTCTCTAGTCGCCTTTCCCCGGAGGAGAGGAATTATGACATCAGGGACAGGGAGCTCCTGGCGGTCAAGCTTGCACTGGAGGAGTGGTGCCATTGGCTGGAGGGGGCCTCCCAGCCGTTCGTCGTCTGGATGGACCACAAAAACTTGGAATACCTCAGGACGGCCAAGCGTCTGAACGTGCCCCAGGCCCGTTGGTCCCTGTTTTTTGGCCGTTTTGATTTCATCATTACCTACCGTCCCGGATCCAAAAACACCAAGCCTGATGCCTTGTCCAGACAATTCGCCGCAGATGCTGCGGAGGTGTCGGAGCATCCCATCGTCCCCCCCATTGTCCATCATGGGGGTCCTCTCATGGGGCATCAAAGAGAAGGTCCTGAGATCGCAGGAGACTGAGGTGGACCTGGGCGGGGGACCAGCGGGGAGGCTGTTTGCTCCATCTGCCGTTCGGGGCGAGGTGATCAATTGGGCCCACTCTGCCCTGGACTTCATCACCGGTCTTCCACTCTCTAATCACCACACCGTCATCCTCATCATCGTAGACAGGTTCTCAAAGGCAGCCCACTTCATCCCCCTACAGGGGCTGCCCACGGCGAAGGAGACGGCGGACCTGCTCGTCCTTCACATGGTGAGGCCGCACGGCATCCCCCTGGACATCATTTCTGACTGGGGGCCCTAGTTTGTTTCCCAGGTGTACAGATCATTTTGCAATGCCATCAGGGCTACAGTGAGCCTGTCATTGGGATACCACCCACAGAGTAATGGACAAAGTGACTGGGCCAATCAGGGGTTGGAGGCTGCGCTGTGGTGCGTCGCCACCGCCAACCCAGCATCCTGGAGCACCCACCTCCCTTGGATTGAGTATGCACATAACACTACCATGTCATTAGCAATAGGCATGTCCCCTTTTGAGGCCTCTCTGGGCTATAATCCTCCGTTGTTTCCCAAGGAAGAGGGGCACATTGCTGTACCCTCCGTTCGGGCCCACCTAAGGCGCTGCAGCCGGCTGTGGAGAGCTACCCGGACTGTGCTGCGGCGCACGGCGGAACGCAACACCACAATCACCAATCATCACAGGATGCCGGCTCTACCCTACCGGGTGGGCCAACAGGTATGGCTCTAGACGAAACACATCAACCTCAAGACTGAGTAGAGGAAACTCTTGCAGCAGTTTATTCGGCCATTTGCTATAACCCATATTATTAATCCTGTGGCTGTGCGCCTAGCTTCTCTCCCCCCCCCCCCCCTGCATCTGTCCCACCTTTCATGTCTCTCAGGTCAAGCCGTTCTGTTCCAGCCCTCTGTTCCCTCCTCCCAAGACGACACCTCCAACAGTGGTGATCGATGGCAACCTGGCGTGGAAGGTCAACGCCATCCTGGACGTCCGTCGCCGGGGTCGCGGCCTGCAGTACCTGGTGGACTGGGAGGGTTATGGCCCTGAGTGGAGGTCCTTGGCGCGTCCCTCCTTCGTGTTGGATCCTCAACTCATCAGGGACTTCCACCGGATGCACCCGGGTAGGCTGGATCGGTCGCCAAGAGGCACCACGTGGGGGGGTGGGGGTACTGTGATGATTTGCTCTGCCTGCCTAATTCTCCACATCTGCACGCACACCTGTTCTCCCTCATCACCAGAGCTATTTAGGCCGTGCTGCCCACAGATCAGCGCGGAGTCGTCTTACTCCTTGGTCTGATGAGACCTGCACTCGTTTTCGTCTTTCTCAGAATCTCCCTCCTCGTAGTCTATGGTCGTCAAAGAACCTCGCGTCTCTTTATCATTCACCTGGAAGGGCCTACGTTTCCTCGACAAGTAAGCCATACATTTCCTCATCATTATTCTACACTCTAATCCCCTGTGCACAGGCGGAGATCCGTGGCGGCGGACCTCTTTCCCCTAGCGGTGGACCGAGCAGCACTACACCTCGACTACACTACCATCCCCACTATTCACAACCGGGACAGTGGACACTGTCTTCCTGGCCGGAGCCTTCGGGACTAACCTGAGCTATTCTCCACCTCATCGACAGTAAGCTCTATTCATCACTGTACATTCCCTCCTGAGTTCAGACACTAATCCTGCCTGTCTTTGCTCACTCCTAGGGTTGCCAGGCTGCATGGTGCTCTGCTCACCCCGGCTGCACATCCACACATACACACACGCACACGCACACTCAGCACACAATAAAGATAATTGAATCTACTTTTGAGTCTGTGTCTGCTCACTGGGTCCTAAAACCATGTCAATGACAGCGGTAAGGCTACCGTTTTTTTTAAGGAACAACATCCTCCCTTTTCTTCACCTGTGCTGCTATGTTTCTTTTGGGTTTGTGTCAGAGAGATGGCAGTGGGGGAGGTACTTAGCACTGTAGGCTGCTGTATTTAGTCTTGTGAAAACAGGGAAAATTAAAAAAAAAAAAATGCACATATTTTTTGTGAGAAAAAAATTGATTCACTCAGTTTTCATTTTAAAAAATCTTCAAAACAAAAGTATTTGAACACTGACGTAAAACTGATTTATTGCCAAGCTCTAATTCCAGGTTATACCTGATATCATTATTAAGCCTGATAATCATGATGCAAATTGTATTGCTCATTCAGACAAGGGTGAGAGAATATAAAGATCATACCAGTTTTTTGGCAGGTTTATAATTATGATTTTATCATAATTATTTTTATATTTGTTTTTAATATCATTTTTGAATAAGTCAAAAGAAAAAAAAATGAACATTAAAAAAAAGTCAAAAACGCCACTCGGGTAAAGTGCACTCTTGCATTTTAACAGCTAGCATCCTCACCTAGCTTAAACACAGATCCTCAGCAAAATCAATGTGCTCACTTCACTTTATTTTTTGAGGTAGGAACTCAGCATGTAAGTAGCAACCAGTGAACAAGAAAAGTAGAGTAAAATTAACGTAGCGTGTATGGATGTAACAGGCAGATATGAATGAGTTTGAAACTTCAGCAAAACAGGACGATCTGCTTAATAATTTCATAATTTCATTATTTTCTCTGTGCAGTAAAAAACTCTTTCTGTTGTGTATTCAAATAGTTTGTATTTAAATGTCCTCATTTAACAGAATACAACGGCTGAGTGTGTGCTTTTCATGGCCGGGTCAGAATGAAGAGACACGAGATATGGTATGGTGTGATCACAGACCTGATAGATTAGCATGTGGACAGAATACTTTGTCACAGAAGAGAGGTTTCTACATTAAAATCTTCAGTGACAGTATCCCACCATGCTTCCTCCATGCACCACATCCACACTGGAACACACACACTCCCTGTTCATTTATTCATTCCCCTAAAAAAAATAAATACATTATTGCCTAATATATAGACAATACTCCACCTGTAAGTCTGTGATTAAAGCTAAATGTAGGTGAAATAAAAATGTGTAAAGTATATCACCATATTATAATAATTAAAATGACAGGTGATTAGATTATAAATGTTATAACTCTTGTCTATTAAAATAATTGAAAATCCCAATGCATACTGTGTTTCCTCATTGTGCTCTTGTCAGTAGGAGCTGCGTGATTTCAAAGCCCGCCACTGAAATAGTGTCATGATCAAGTGAGCGTGCGCTCCCCCTCCCTTCCTGTGAGAGTTTCCCTGGCTCCGCAGGTAATCAAAACACCTGCGTAAGTGGACGCACCTGCTGTCTCTTCACCACCAGCACTTAAAAGGACTAGTTTGTGAATGCTCCAGTGCTGGCTCTTTGGGTATACTGCCATATAAGCAAGCAAGTAAGTGAGAGTTCGTTTTTCTAGGAACCCAATTATAATCCCTGTTTTCCTCTTCTTCCTCAGGTTGCTGCCATCTTTGCGGTGCATCTCCGGGGCTCATTGCGCACTCACCTGCTCCATCATCTTCGTCATTGCTCGAGGCTGCTTCTCTCCACCCAGTCAGACACTTCACTCAGCTCCACGCCTTCCCCACTCCCTGCCAGCTCCATCCCTCTGGTTCGTCTGTTCTTGCTGGGTTCCTCTGCCGGGTGTTCTACTCGTCTCCGGTAAGTTGCATTTTTGAGATTCCCATTACGATCTCCCTCCTCTCACTAACCAGCTCTCGTCTTCCTCTTACAGGCTGGGTTCTCCTCTGGTGAGTGGCGTCTTTCCCTAACTTTGTGTTCCTTTTGATTAATGAAATTGTGTTTAAAAGTAGCTTCTCTGTGTCGTGTGTGTTGGCTGGTGTAAGAACCCTTCACGTGAGCTGATCATTCTTTCTATCATGACAGATAGCATTAACAATGTGTTTCTGACGACAGACCCCCTTTTTCCTGATCAAAAGTACACTGTCATAAAATGCACCAAAATACAGATCAACAGTGAATGTGCTGCTACCACCTCTTTTAAATGAACGCTACTCCTCCCAGTACAAAGTGGGAACACTGTCTGCTTGTAATTTGATGGTGTGACAGAAAATAACAAAAGCACTGGCTCAAGAAGCAAAACATGGTGCTAAAACCTGTAGTAGACTGCTCAAACTGGGCCCTACCTCTTCAGTGGTGCGCTTGCCCATGTTTACTGCTGTGAGTCAAAAAGGGGAGAGGAGAATAAACACAAAGGGTGGTGGGTTTATCTGCATGTCTCTAGTGCAGGCATGAAAAAACACTATGAAGACATAGCTTGTATGAGCATGGAACGAGAAATGCTAGAATGCACATTCTCACATGGCCCTTTGATATATCTATGATGGCAGAGCGTGGCTGCATTCTAATCTTTCACATTCTTATATCATCTTAAATCATCATATTGTACACTTCTAATTCAGACTGCATGAGTTTCACGGTGTACTTTTCAGACCTGCAAATTATTGTTCCCGGACATCTTTTACAATGTATAGGTACACTCAAGTCATTATATTGCCGTTTACTGACTTTTTAAATTGAAGCAAACTGTGCATAACTTAATAAGTTATTAAGGTATAAAATACTTCAAACAAATAAATGTGTCTTAAATATTTAGGTGGGGAAATGAAAGTCCCGGTGTATTAAGTTTATGTCTCCAAGTGGTCAGCCGGATGTTCATACTGGAACTTTCAAGCAGTGATTGATGATTTTAATTAGAGTAAATACTGAAACCCAACTGGGAGCAGACATAACACTGGACTGCCCTCTGTTGGGCTTGGAGGACTCTGGCACTGACCCAAATATGAGTAGCTAATTACCTTGTCAGTGATTTATCCAGATGCAGTCTTTTATGTCACCACAGGCAATAATGTCTCTACAAAAATGATCCAATGTTCTCGCATCTTTGACTTTTTTAAGCCCGATCATGTGCCTAAAGTCAAAAAACAGTCCAGTTATTTTAACATCTTGATTTCTTTGCAGAAGGAAAAAAAAAATCAAATTTCTTTATTTTTCATTTAGTATTTAATTACTGAGCTCAAGAGACAGAAAGGCTGCTGGAGTGGATGCCAAAAGAAGAAGCTCCTCTGGAACCTGCAGAAAATGTTTGCACCAGTCTATTGTTACTGTATAGAGCTGCTGTTGTGGTTTACATGTGGGCTGCTGCACACACCAAGCCTCTGTCAGCCCAGGTCAGGGAGACTAGCTGGTGTACATAATGCGCTCTGACCCAGTTCAACAGTCAAAGTAATTTACCCCATGTTAGGTCAGTTTTAAAGGTCTGTTTGCTCTGGAGCGTAGCTCAAATGAGGGGAGATGGTGTATATCAGCCAGACTAAAGCGTGTTGGAATGAACTCTGGGGAAATGCATCCTAATTGTTGTAGCGTCTAGTAGTTTATGTGTATGATTTTAAATTTTAATAAGCAGCATCAACCTCATCTGCACTATTAAATAATTTCATAACCTTAGTTTTCATTAGCGCTTATGTTGATCTTATTTACAGTGGATACAATACAAATGTACACACCCTTATTAAAATGCCTGGCATTGATGGAAATAAAAAATAAGACCACAATGAATGATATGACCTATAACCTGTACAATTCAATTTAGAAACAGATCAATCTTAAGGGAAAAAATATAAGAAATAAAAAACATACAATAAGCTGGGTGCATAAGTCTGCACACCCTTAAACTAATACTCTATTGAAGTATTAATCAGTGTCTGTGTAGTCAGTAAAATTATTTGAAGAATTTAGTTTATTATACTATTTAATATTTTTATGATTATTACAACACTTTTTTCTATCAGCTACGTTTAGGTTACTTATACACATTATTATTTAAGTGATATTATTATTTAAGTGATATTTGGTTCATACCCAGAGTTCCTCTCTGGTTGTACGTGCTTCTGAGCTGAGCTAAAGTGCTGAGCATCCAATGTCCTGCTATTTTGCTCTTGATTATTGATATACAGTGGATATAAAAAGTCTACACACCCCTGTTCAAATGCCAGGTTTTTGTGATGTAAAAAAATGAGACCAAGATAAATCATTTCAAAACTTTTTCAACCATTAATGTGACCTATAACCCATACAACCCAACTGAAAAACAAACTGAAATCTTTTAAGGGGAAAAATAAAAAATAAAAAACTTACAATAACCTGGTTGCATAAATATACACACCCTGTTATGACTGGGGATGTAGCTGTTCAGAATTAACCAATCACATTCAAACTCATGCTAAATGGAAGTCAGCACACACCTGCCACCATTTAAAGTGCCTCTGATTAGCTATTCTAGCTTGCTTTTCCTGACATCTTTGTAGCCACATCTTACAGCACAAGCCATGGTCCGCAGAGAGCTTCCAAAGCATCAGGAGGATCTCATTGTCCAAAGGTATCAGTCAGGAGAGGGGTACAAAAGAATTTCTAAGGCATTGAATATGCCATGGAACACAGTGAAGACAGTCATCATCAAGTGGAGAAAATATGGCATAATAATGACATGACCAAGAACTAGACGCCCCTTCAAAACTGATGAAAAGACAAGAAGAAAACTGGTCAGGGAGGCTGCCAAAACACTGACAGCAGCACTGAAGGAGCTGCAGGAATTTCTGGCAAGTGCTGGCTGTTTAGCACATGTGACAACAATCTCCCGTCTAGGGTGGCAAGACGGAAGCCTTATCTTACAAAGAAAAACATCCAAGCCCGGCTACATTTTGTAAAAAACACATTTGAAATCTCCCAAATGCATGTGGGAAAATGTGTTATGGTCCGATGAAACCAAGGTTGAACTTTTTGGCCATAATTCCAAAAGGTATATTTGGCACAAATACAACACTGCTCATCACCAAAACAACACCATGCCTACAGTGAAGCATGGTGGTGGCAGCATCATGCTTTGGGGCTGTTTTTCTTCAGCTGGAACTGGGGCCTTAGTCAAGGTGGAGGGAATTATGAACAGTTCCAAATTTGGCACAAAACTTTCAGGCTTCTGCTAGAAAGCTGAAGTTGAAGAGGAACTTCATCTTTCAGCATGACAATGACCCAAAGCACACATCCAAATCAACAAAAGAATGGCTTCACCAGAAGATTAAGTTTTTGGAATGGCCCAGCCAGAGTCCAGACCTGAATCCGATCAAACATCTGTGGGGTGATCTGAAGAGGGCTGTGCACAGGAGATGCCCTCACACTCTGACAGATTTGGAGCGTTTTTGCAAAGAAGAGTGGGCAAATATTACCACATCAAGATGTGCCACACTGACAGACTCCTACCCAAAAAGACTGAGTACTGTAATAAAAGCTAAAGGGCTGCAACAAAGTATTAGTTTAAGGGTGTGCATATTTTTGCAACCAGGTTATTGTAAGTTTTTTTATTTTTTATTTTTCCCCTTAAAAGATTTCAGATTGTTTTTCAATTGGGTTGTACAGGTTATAGGTCACATTAATGATGGCAAAAGTTTTGAAATGATTTATCTTGGTGTCATTTTTTTACATCACAAAAAAACTGGCATTTGAGCAAGGGTGCGTAGACTTTTTATATCCACTGTACTGCAAGTTGAGAATATTAATCACAGACCAGAGAGACTGGAGCACAGTACCAGAGCAGGAAATAACGATAATTTCTTTTTGAATGTGACAGTGAATGGCTGGCTGTCTCTCTGTGTTGGTCCTGCGATGGACTGGTGATATGTCCAAGGAGTGAGTGCTTAGGAAGTTAAATGAATAAATAGATGGACTCGTTTTCTGATGCATACGTATTATAGTGATTAGATATCTACTGTAACTGCAATGCCATCACTCCCTGCCAATGTTATATGTGTGGAAATTGGGGAGCAATAATTTTGTCTGTCCTGCCCGTTCTCCACCAGACAGCTCTATCCCTTATCAGTAAGTCTGAACTACACACTGTGCTACAGGTATGTGTGATTTACAGTGTTGACCCAGCTCTCTGTTCACCAGACTTCTTCAAGACTTTTATGTGCCTGCTAGGCAACTTCAAGACCTTTTGGGATATTCACTTGTAGCTGAAAAATAAAAAATCTTCCTGAACTTGTACTCTGTGCTCTGCCTGAACCTTGGGTCCACATGTTCTCCGAATACGAAGGAAAAGTTGTACTTCATGCAGTACTGCGAGGGTTGGTATTGTGCAGCACAATTAAAGTTATTTCCCTTAAGCGGCTTACAAGCTCCATTGATAATTTTGGTGCCTCAGCCCAACCAAGCAGAGAACAAACAGGAATCAAAGAAAGTCCTGTGCTATTTTGACCCTTCCATTTACCTCACCCCAACACAATGAACTGCTAAGAGCACTTCTACACAAAAAGAGATCGTTGGGTGATCATTGAGGGATCAAAAATATGCCCGATCGCTCAATGATCTCCTGAAGCCTGAAAATGTGTGAATGTTTGGGAGATTGTTCATAATAATTTATAGAGACCTTTGAAACATCCTTGAGAGATTGCTGAGAGACCAGGAGAGTTCATTGAGAGATCATTGAGTTTCTTGGGGGACTAAAGAAGTACATATATTGTATGTATTGGAGAGGTTTCTAGTGCTATTCTACCCCCTTTACACAGGGGAGGAGATTGTTGAAAGATGAAAACATGACCAGCTCTTCAATCAATCTTTCATTGACCTCTCAGTGATCTTCCAGTGATCTCCACAGTCGCCACAGTCTCCTCAAAGTTCTGACTCAGTCCAAAACAATCTCAACAATCACCAAAAGGAAGCAATCTCTCAAGGAGCTCTCAACAATCTTATCAATCTCCCAATGATCTCTCAGTGATCTTTCAGTGAACACCAAATTATTTCCTCCCAAACGCAGCGATGGCTGAGAGATGATTGAGGGACTGCTAAGCAGTCAATGAAAGACCAACAGAATTCATTGAAAGATTGTTGAGAGAGCTGGCCATTTCATCACTCAATGATCTCTCAATGATTTCCATCCCTGTATGGGGGGGGGCAGTGTAAAGTAGAAGCAGACAAAATCAGAACAGGGATTTTCTTTCACACTTTTCCACTTTAATTTCTTTCAACTGTTGCATCAGTTTGGTACCATTATGGAGGTAAGTAGCTGTAGTCCAACCTGTCTGCACATTGCATGCCATGCAACAAATGTTAGATCATACATAACAAAGTGACACAGCAAAACACAGAGTGGCAGAAGTGACTGTGCCCAATCATGACAAGAGACAGCATTAAACACCTCCAAATCACAGGATCATTCAACTCCCTGCTTGGGCCTACGCTGGCCAACTACAAGAGCGATAAGTGATCTAGTATCTTTTCATTTTCTTGACCACTTATTGAACTCTCCAAATAAAGGCAAAACAGCAAAAGAAAACAAATAACTGGAAAAGTGGAAAAAGAATGAATGGATGGACAGCAAGTTATGAGTAAATAAAAACTCTCTTCCTTTCACATCTTTGTGCACATTCTTCCCTTAGATCAATCTCATCATCTGCCTGCTGCTGCTATAAACATTGTGAATTGACAGCTCTTAATAATTAAAAAAAAACATTCAGCATACATTGTGGCCATAAGACAAACTGCTCAGAGCGGCACTGCAGCAGCCATTGATAGCTGCACAAAATAACTTCCTCTGCTTGGTTTGGGCTTCGACTGTAAGGTGTCCTCATCTATGATGCTTTTTTGTCTGTGTTTGTGTAATAGGGTTATTTGGATGGTTTGTATTGTGGATGTTGGCTGGTTTCTGTCTGATGTTCTGTTTTGTTTTTCCCTTTTTTTTTCGTGGTATGCTGGGGATGTAAGCAGTTCAGTGCCAGGTGTTAAACATTTCAGGCTCACTGCTTTCCAGAAGCTAACCTCACACACAAACACATTCAAACACACACACACACACACACACACACACACACACACACACACTACGATCCCCACTGAAAATTACCTTCCTTTGTATGTGTGCCGTTCCCCTACTGATTATCTTGGGCTTCTTCTTTCAAGACAGCATCTGTTGCCTGCCATTATTTTTCTGTCTTCTGCCCAACTTTTACATCCATCCCCCCCCACCACCACCACCACTTCTTTCGTTGCATGTGTCACGGTTCTTCTTCTTTCTGCCTCTTTCATTAATGACCTGGTTGCCTCATCCTATCTCATCTCCATGTGGTCCGAGCTGTTCTCCTTTTTCTCAGTTTCATCTCTTAACACAGGCAAACGCACACATGCATACATGTACAAACGTCAAAGTGCCTGTCGAGGAGGGGGGGTTACCTTCATGCAGCTTGCCAATCTGTTCACTATATGAGTAGTGCAGTCAGCACACACACACACACACACACACACACACACACACCAGATACAATCAGAAATCGTTCTGAATGTAGGAAAGCAAAAGAAGTGGGAAAAGAACAACTTTGACAACTTGTTTCTACTGTAGCAAATACATTTTCACATGCACGCTTTGCTCCAAACTACCTCCCTGCATATGTCTGCTTGCTCTTTCCTTTCACACTTGGGAGACAAAACCCGTAACGCCTCTTACCATGAGGGTGGGGATGGCCGTGACGAGCGAGTAGATGAGCACCGGGGGGATCTTGCTGGTGTCGTCCGAACCAGGATAGGGCTTGGAGAAGGTCTTGTCGTAGCAGAAGAACCCCTGGACGTGAACGGGGAAGGTGTCTGTGTACTCGAAGTAGTAAGCCAGCAGCACCGTCCCGGCCATGATCACCAGCTGAAAATAGAACATTATCCTGCCGTTAGAGCGGGAGAGGACGAGAGGTGAGGCGGTGGAGGTGGTGGAGGCGGAGGTGCGGCGGGGGAGGGAGAGGGGAGAGAGAAGTCCCTGTTCCCCTCCTTCACGGGGAGATGCATAGGAAATGCGGATGGAGAGCGAGGCACACACAGTCAGAGGTTCAGTGTTTGGATCCAAGACAGAGGGTGAGAGGAAAGGTTTAGAATTAGAAGAGCAGGTGTGAGGGAACAGGCTTCTCTTCTTCAAAGATGAAAACGGGGGTTCAGAAAAGAAAAAAACAGAGCAAAAGAAAGTTCTTCAGCACCAAAAGCAGCAGTAAAAAGAAAGAATTGTACAGAGAGTGAGCGATGGAATTAGAGAGAGCATGATGGAGCAAGAGATAAAGAGAGCGAGTGAGAATAAAGGAGGTGTGAGGGAGAGGAATGGGAGCAGCCTTTATGCTGCTGGCACTCATGAAATCTACTACAGTTGAGCTGTGGGTGTATGTGTGCATGCGCATGTGTGTAGAGGACACGAATGTGTGTGGGGGAACGCGCTTCAGCAGACACATGGTTCAACCATCAGCTGATTTCTCTGGTAAAAAAAAAGTTCCAAATATAATTTCAGAAGACTCCTCACCAGTGTTGGAAGTAATGCATTAAAGAGCAACACTTCACTGTACCACAACTTTTGCAGAAAATGTTGTGTAGGAAATTACTTTTCCAAATGAAAGCACCAAGGTGCTGTGCCTAGGTGCTTGTGGCATGGTAGCATGGGAAGGGGCCTGTAAAAAAGTGGCACTCTGACCTCTAGTGGCCCGGCATAGTTATTACAATACCTTTTTTCATGGCTGCATTGACAGAAATGGTGAGTTGTGTTTATTTTGAAAACAAAGCCTTATCTGGAAATTCTGGCAAAGTAAAAGTTGAGAAAATATGGTGATACAATGATACAAGCCTTTAGTTCCACTTAATTTTGACCGGGCGAGCTTAAAAGCTGGTAACGGACAGACAGATACACACACACACACACACACACACACACACACACACACACACACACACACACACACAGAGACAACCACACACAGACACATTGATTACTGTATGCTTCTGTTGCACTGAGGCATAACTAAAGAGTGTGAACCATTACAGAAAAAAACATTTTCCTGCTACTTGGATAAAGATTATTCAAAAATAGATTTTGATCTTCAAAAGGGATTTGAGGGACTAGATCATGCCTCTGCCACAGCAGACATTTAGACTGGGCATAAAAGCTTCCTTTGATCACTCTACATTAGAGTAATCCATATCATAGAGGAAAGATAAACCAGAACTGGAAAGGTGGCCTAGTACTACAGCATCCTTCCCACAGCCAGGAGGTTGCGGGTTCAAGCCCCAGCCGGGTCATGCCAATAACCATAAAAATAGTACTTTTCACCTTCTAGCTTAGTGCTCAGCATAATTAGAATGGTGAAGGGAAAGTTGGTTAATGAGCCACAGAAAAAAGCACAAAAAAAACAAAAACCTAGTGTACTCCTGTACATCCAGTGCTAAATCAAATATGTGAACCCATGATCTGCTGTGGTGACCCCGAATAGGGAGGAGCCAAAAGGTGTGTGTGTGTACACATCTGTAAAGGTAACTTAAACACATACAGCTTTATGCCCCACACACTGAGACATGCCCAGCAACACCAAAAATACAGCGTGTGTGCCAGATAATTTAAGTATGCATTTCAAAGCAACATTAAAGTTATGTTCCCAAGTAATTAATTACTTCAACCACACAATAATTGTAAAGTAACTTTGTTACTTTTAAAAAGTAGTAACTGTTAACTGTAAATAGCTACTAATTTTCAGTAACTTGTCCAACACTGCTCTTTACACGTTTGTATTTTTGACAACACGAGTTATCAAAAATACAAAAATATTTAAACATGATCTAGAGAATCCATGCCTGCCTCAGGGACTACAGATGGAAATTAGTGAGAACGCTATAATCTGGTACACAGTATCTTTACCCTGTTTGATGTTTTTTTTCTGTATATGGTTCCTGTCAAATAAACCAATAAATTAAAACAAGATGTCACAAAAATCACGAGCTGACAATAACTGCCACACTGGAAAATGGCATGACAAACAGTGTCAGTAATGTACAGCTGTTGATAATTCTTGTTACATGTATTATCTTTTATTGCTTTCCACACTTTCTTTCTTGAGGTTAAAATTTGACATTTGACCGTAAATCACTTTTTGAAATACTGACTTTCATGAAGCCATATAATGTGTAACAGATACAGTATAGTTTTTCACTTTTAATCCAGCAGACCTTTAAGATGTATGTAATGTCAAAAAAAAAAAAAAAAAAATGCTTATACCTAGTGACCTACACTACCGTTCAAAAGTTTGGGGTCACTTAGAAATTTCCTTATTTTTGAAAGAAAAGCACTTTTTTTCAATGAAGATAACTTTAAATTAATCAGAAATACACTCTAAACATTACTAATGTGGTAAATGACTATTATAGCTGCAAATGTCTGGTTTTTGGTGCAATATCTACATAGGTGTATAGAGGCCCATTTCCAGCAACTATCACTCCAGTGTTCTAATGGTACAATGTGTTTGCTCATTGCGTCAGAAGGCTAATGGATGATTAGAAAACTCTTGTGCAATCATGTTAGGTCTGCAATGCTGTAATTGCTGCAAATGGAGGATTCTTTGACGAAAGCAAAATTTGAAGGAAAAATTATTATTTCAAATACAAATCCCTATTTCTAACCTTGTCAATGTCTTGACTATATTTTCTATTCATTTTACAACTCATGGTGGTAAATAAGTGTGACTTTTCATGGAAAACACAAAATAATTGTCTGGGTGACCCCAAACTTTTGAACGGTAGTGTATGTGAAGATTTACGGCCCAACAAATCGCTGCATCACTCCCCTGAAAACAGCAGATGGGTTGAGAATCCTAAAGGATCAGCCTAACATCTTGCTGAGATGGGCTGAACACTTTAGTACTCTGCTTAACCAGGACTCAGATGCAGACCCCACTGTTCTCAACGACTTGCCTACACTTCCTCCGATGCAAGACCTGGATCAGCCCCCAACCTTCCTGGAGGTTCTATCAGCTACCCGCTCTCTCAAAAACAAGAAGTCCCCTGGTAATGATAACATCCCTGCCGAGCTGTAGAAACAAGGAGGCTACTTGTGTACAAAAACCCTGCACAAGTACATCACCAAGGTCTGGGCCGATGACAACATCCCACAACAATGGAGAGACGCCACAATTGTAACCATTTATAAAAACAAGGGTGACAAGGCTGTCTGCGGCAACAGCAGGGGTATTTCGCTTCTTGCTGTTGCTGGTAAGGTCCTGGTGAAGGTGATGCTTCATCGGCTGATTGATCAACAACATCACAGAATCAGTGCTGCCTGAATCGCAATGCAGTTTCAGGAAGGGCAGGAGCTCGGTGGACATGATTTTCACAGCTCGGCAGCTGCAGGAGAAATGTCGGGAGCAACACCAGGCCCTGTTCATGGCCTTTGTCAATCTCTCCAAAGCTTTCGACACTGTCCATAGAGAACTCCTATGGGAAGTTCTTCTTAAGTTTGGCTTCCCCAGCAAGTTTGTCAATATCCTCCGCCGATTTCATGATAGTATGACTGCTCGGGTGACTATAGGAGGACGGGAATCTTCTTCCTTCCCCGTTTGTACAGGGGTTAGGCAGGGGTGTGTATTAGCACCAGTACTTTTTAACATCTTCCTGCTCTGTGTCACCCAGCTTCTCCACAAGGAGATTGAGGACAGCAGCGGTGTAACAGTGGACTTCCGTCTAGATGGCAACCTTTTAATATAAGGAGGCTCCAGGCAACCACCAAACTGAAAAGGGTGAGAGTCATTGAGCTACAGTATGCAGATGACTGTGCTCTGGTATCTCATAGCCCACAAGATCTCCAGTCTGTTCTTACTGCTGCAGAGAGAGCATACAGCAGGATGAGACTGACGGTGAACACCATCAAAACAGAGGTTGTCTGCCAATGGAGCACCAATATCCCATCTACTCTTCCTACCTTCACTGTTGCTGGTGAACAGCTGTCTGTTGTTCTATCTTTCAAGTACCTGGGGAGCATCCTCTCTGTAGATAACACCATTGACAGTGAGGTCCAGAACAGGATCAGGCAGGCATCAGCTTCTTTTGGGTGACTCCGGCGTCGGATCTTCCAGAACAAGAACCTCCATCTCCAAACGAAGATCTCTGTTTACCAGGCAGTCTGTGTCACTACTCTCCTCTACAGCTGTGAATCCTGGGTGACTAACAGCCGCTACATTAGGGATCTAGAACGGTTCCACATACGCTGCCTTCAGCGCATCCTGGGAATAACCTGGCATGACCATGTGCCTCATTCTGAGATGCTCTTTAAAACCAGCTGTAGGAGTATTGAGGCAACGATCACCCAGCACCAGCTACGCTGGCTGGGACATGTGGTGAGGATGCCCCCAAACCGGCTGCCTCGCAGGGTGTTGTATGGCCAGCTACACCATGGTCGACGCTCTGCTGGAGGGCAGAAGAAGCGCTACAAGGACCAGCTAAAGATGGTCTTAAAGAAGTGCAGGATCAGACCTGAGGCTCCGGAGGAGGCTGCTGCTGACCGGAACACCTGGCGACAGCAGTGCCTTGTGGGGATCCGTATGATGGAGGAGGACAGAACAGCCAGGAGACAGGAGAGAAGACTGAGGAGGAATGCACCTGCAGCCCCTGCTGCCACTACCACAACTTTTACATGCCCTACCTGCAACAGGACATGTGGGTCCAGGATAGGACTACATAGCCATCAAAGGACTCATCGACAGAAGTGGACGTCATCATCGGACTCGATGGACAACCACAAGCAAGCAATGTGTTCATAAAGTAAAATGCGGAAACAATCTACTTGCTTACAGCAACATGCATGCTTGTACTTCTCTGTTGGTTGGGAGTAAGAAGTGATAGTAAAAACAATCCTTTATCATTCAGTCATTTATGCTGCAGTTTTTCTGCTGTAATAGTTAGCTGGAGAATACATTCAGGGAAAATTTTAAACACAAGAAGGCACACAATTGGAAGAATTATGAGAAAATTCTGCAATGACTCATTTCCATAGTAGACACTCCTTGTGTTTAACCAATCAAACGTAGGTCCCAGTGCAAACCATAGAGAAGCTCAGGGGTCAGTATGTGCTTATGTGTTAGTGAGAACAGGGTGACAATAGAAATTGGTATAAAGTACGATGAGTGGGTGATCTTCTAATTGATTCTTATTCTTTGCCATTCCTGACTTGGGAAGATGAGCATCACTGTGTCGTTGTCATGGTGAAAACATGACTAACCAACCAGATTTATATTTACTGAAATTTTTGCACCTCTCCCTGTATTATTTTTCTCCACATTTTTTTGTCAAAAATGTGCTTGTAATTTTGTTTTTTCTCCCTTTTTTTCCACATATGTGTGTCGCTGATGGCAGGCTGTAAACACCTCTGATAGGAGCTCTTCGGTGGATTCACTCTGGGTGAGAGGAGGTGTAAATATGTGACTCATAAAGCCTTCCCGTTTTTTTGTTTGATGCTGTAACGCTCCTGCATTTACCCAACATATTGTGACTGGCTCTGACTCACACTTTGTGATTGCTAAAGGAGAAGGAAAACTTCTAATTCACAGTCCCACTTTCAAACCAGCAAGATGCCGATACTTAAGTTGGCAAAATAGCATCCCTTGCACATTTCCACATCACAGTGAAAAGGACTTAAGTGGACAGAAGTTTTCTTTTGATTTTGAAATTTTTCCTCACACATTTGAAAACACTTGAAAGTAACAAAAAGCTTTGGTGGGTAGTAAAGGCAACATGGAAAATATGAGGTGGAAGAATACATTTGAGCTCTCAGC